>CAUYLG010043845.1:0-48190 GCA_963573385.1 Cacajao melanocephalus
ACCCGTCATTTTTGTCGGTTTTTATAAATAGCACAAAAATGGCACACGGGTGGGCCAACCCCCCCCCGGGGGCCGGGGGGGTGGGGGGCATTGCGGGGCAATCGCGGGGGGTGGGGGGATTGGGGAGAGATAGCATTAGAAGAAGTACCAAAAAAAAAAACCAACACCAGAAAACTGTGATATATATGTGTGTGTGTGTGTGTGTGTGTGTGTGTGTGTGTGTGTGTGTGATGGAATACTAATAAGCCATAAAAAGGAATGAATTAACAGCCTTCACAGTGACCTGGGTGAAATTGGACAGTATTATTCTAAGTGAAGTAACTCAGGAATGGAAAACCAAACACTGTACGTTCTGATTGATATGTGGGAGCTAAGCTGTGAGGACACAAAGGCATAAGAATAATACAATTGACGTTGGGGACTCGAGGGGAAAGGGTGGGAGGTGGGGGAGGGATAAAAGACTACAAATATGGTGCAGTGTATACTGCTTGGGTGATGGGTGCACCAAGAGCTCACAAATCACCACTAAAGAACTTATGTAACCAAATACCACCTGTACCCCAATAACTTATAGAAAAATAAAAAGTTAAAAAATAAAATGAAATGCTGGCATCTCAGGTGTGGCCCACGATGCAGTGTGCAGACCTGCAGGGCGCCCTGCGGCACAGGCGCTCTCAGCAGCAGGGCATCTCCGAGCATCCTCCTCACTGTGGCTTCTGCCGTGCTGGCTCCTGCTGCAGTCTGCTGGTGTGCATCAGTAGCAGGTTTCTTGATGGCACGCAGTATACTATATCCTGATGTTGTTGAAATTAGAAGCTTTTGTTTCTAGGAAATATACTATTTCTCATTCTTGTCATTCCATAAGAAACCAAGATCTAAAACTATATGCTACAAATGGCCTGTTACGAATGTTCTCTCTGAATTATGGCTTGGTAAGGCTGCCAGATAAGCTAGAGGACACCAGTTACATTTGCATTTCATATTAACTAAAATATCTGGGTCAGACTTGGGCTAAAAAAAAGGATTTGGTACTTTCCTGAAACTCAGATTTAACTGGGTGTCCTGTATTTATATTTGCTACATCTGGCAATCCTAGGATTGTGCCAAAATTAAGTTCTGTCCTTCTCTCAAGAGCCACTTTGGATTTATGTTCTGGAGATTATGGTGTCCTCCCAAAAACCACTTTGGGTGGATTTTCTAGAAATTATGGTGCCCTTGTTGTTCTGATTGCTGGGAAACTCAGAACCAAGTTGGTGGCCCATGTGGATCAATATCATGGGGCTTTAGGGTGTGCACTGAGGACCAATCCCATCTCCTAGCTTGCCCTCACTTTTATTGCCATCATTTTCCCTTTACTACTCTTCCCTTCCTTAAGAAAGCAAGAGCCACACCAGCAAACCACCTGTTTGTTGCAAATATCATTAAATTGCTTCATAGCCTTTTATTGAATGAGGCGTAGAATGAGTTAAAATAACACATTGATTATTGATACCCATAGAGTAAATTTTTACTCCTAATAATTAACTATCTATTGACATGGTCTCATTAACGCTCATAGAATATTTCTATATCGGTCCCAAGAACTAAAATTTTACTCTGAATTTTGAATCTGAAATCCCAAGTTCAGATGGCCATACATGCTTCTGAAAACATTACTAGTTTTACTAGTCTTTAATTCCCATCAAACACTAACATGAAGAGATTTTAAGATCTTAAGGGATGCTGTTTCTAGAATCCAATGCTCAGAATATATTAGGTACAGTGGGTTTCATGTGTTCAAAACACCTTTAAAAAACAAACAAACAGGAATGAGAGGAATAAAAGCCTAAACATTGGATTCAGTGTATATTGCTTGGGTGATGGGTGCACCAAAATTCCACTGAAGCACTTACTCATGTAACCAAATACGACTTCTTCCCCAAAAACCTATGGAAATAAAAGTTGTTTTTTTTTTTTTTAAAGCCAGAATGAAAGTGATCTTTAAATAGCATTCATTTTACCATAATATCATTCTTAACCTCAGGATAGCATTAAAGTATTTGGCAAATGAATTTCGTTTGAAACACGCTTTGCTTTATTTAGAGTTGGAAAAGAAAACAAAAATCTTGATTTTTTTGTTTCTAAAATGATCTGTTATACAGACATATAATGATGGCTTTATTTTTAAGTTAATTACCAGCATCCTTAAAATACCTCTTAAAATTTCCTAAACTATACTAGAAATTTAGGAATTGATCTATTGTATTTTCATTGCATCTTCTTTATAGCTTTTAAACACAAGCTGCTAAACATCAATAAATAAAGCATCTCTCTCCTTTTTGGCCTACACTGCTGTGAGTAGAGATAGCTCTTGCTTGTCTTCAATCTAAATTACATGAGAATGGGATTTATGCAGGCTATAAATCTAGTCAGAATAAAGCCTTTAAGTGGTAACCAATTTTGTGATGTCTTATAAGTATCATTGATTTGTTAATCTGAGAGTGTTTTTATAAACTGATTTGGATTAGTGAGTTCTGATAGCAGAGCTATTTTAAGGCCTCTGAATGGTGGTAAGTGTAGTGAAAATAAGGCAGTAAAAATTAACCCATTGGCCTCACCTATAAATTTAAGTCACAGCCTTTGAAAGGAGAGAGCAGTTTCATTATATGAAGTTTGCTAGTGTCTGTACCATACTGGCCACAGAGACATTTCTTCATAATTGGTCATTATTGCTCTAGATTTAGGATTAGTCCCTGGCACTTTGCAGAAAGGCCAACTGTTGTAATTCTTCAGGGACATTTTGTACAAGGCCCTATTAAGATGAACTTAGATTTAAATTGGGGAGTTATATTTCTCTGTTATAAAACATAATGGGGAAGATGGCTTCTCTTCTCCAAAGTCTCATAGCTAGTGAATACTGGAAATGTACTATTTCGACAGAAAGAATGCAAGGATACTTTACTCATAGACACATGAAAGAGAATTTTTTTTTTCAGTGGAAATAGCAGAAGGAAGAACTAAAATGAAAGAGATAGATTTTAGTCTTGGGTTTTAATATTGATGGATTGACTGATTGATTTTACAAAATCTCATTTAGAAATGGAGCTTAAGGTGTTGGCACAGAATAAGTGCTTGCCTCATGAGGACTGGGATGCTTTCATTTCTATACCAGGGTAGCTAGCTGGAGTAAAGATGAGCAAGAATGTGGAACTTAGAGAAGAAAACCAAAATTCAAGTCCCACTGACCTGGATTTTGCTATAGCAATATAATGGCAAAACCAAAGATACAGGTTGAGCACAGTGGCTCACCGCTTAATCCCAATGCTTTGGGAGGCTGAGGTCGGAGGATTGCTTGAAGCCAGGAGTTCTAGATCAGCTTGGGCAGCATAGCAAAACCCTGTCTCTATAAAAAAATTAAAAATTAGCCAGGCATGGTGGCACATGCCTGCATTCCTACCTACTCTGGAGGCAGAAGCTAGAGTGTGGATTGCTCCCAGGAGCCAAAGAGTTTGAGGCTGCCCTGAGCTGTGATCTCAACATTGGGTGACAGAGTGACACTCTGTCTGTTAAAAAACAAACAAACAAACAAACAAAAAGACTGAGGCACAGAATTGTGTGTTTGGAAAAACAAAGAGCTTCCTTACAAATTTACCTTATGGAAAATGAGAACATGATCTTAATAAGTAAATAGATAAGAGGTTACTGGAGCCAAATATATAGAGGTCACTGAGATTTCAGATATATGTTGAACCTGCTGCCTGGCTTGAGTGTCTTCTGCCGTGTCAAGACCTCAGGGCTATAGTAGAAAATAAAAAAGAAGGCAAGAGGCAGGAGGACCAACTGCTTAATGTGCTTCAGGAGTGCTAGGGAAGGGCCAAATGTCTGTCCAAACTTCTGCAGCAAAGCCTGAAACTCACCATCCCTTTGTGTCTTGAAATGTTGATGTCTACATAGATGCATTCCAGGGACAAGAAATTCTTATGGGATTTGAGCTGCAATTTGAACACTGTTTAACTGTCAGTCACCATTTAATTGTTCGATACACAAAATTTGAGATGTGAATATAGCAGATTGTATTTGGGGTTTAGAACAGAGTTTTGGGTTTTAATTTCTCTTTGGTACAACATACCTATCTGCAAAAGAGGACTTTTGTTTTCTACGAGCTCGTCTACTAATACTGCTTATTTGAGATTATTCTGATAGAACTGTAATGATTTCTGAAGCAAGACTCAATTATCAGTCACAAAAAGTCATGATACACTACTAAGCCATGTTTCACAAATGCAAGAAAACCAAAGCTCAAATATATGAATCTAATAGATCAACAAAACCTTCTTGTACAATGTGTATCGCATAGACTGTGTTTGCTCTGAGCTGTCAGTAAGCATTTAATGGGGCCTGTGTGCTTCAGAAAGAGAATATTAGTGCTTAACTCACACTCTGAGGCTTCCTCCCAAATGCCTCCCTAGAAAGGAACACCGACTACAGATAAATTAGATAATGGGGCTTTTTTCTTTTCATTTAAATGTTGGAAAGAAATGGAACCAGATTCTGAAGTGTTCTGTCTGGTTTTTCTCCAAATACAAATTGAGCTTCATACAAATGGAGAAGCCATTGTTGACATCCATTGACAGATCTGAAGCAATGCATTCTTTATGAAATAGCACTGCATTGCTAATAAAGGCATCCCGGCAGCCAGGCTTGTGCTGTTTAATTTGTTTCCATGGTGTGATAGTATAATTTTGACATGCTGAAAAATCGCTGCACAGAGACTCATCCTGCAATTGTTACTGAGCCCATTTTCAATATAACATTCGTTATTGAGGTGTTTGGGATGTCTTCTGAGAAGCAATATCCTAAATGAAGCTGGGTGTAGAATCCCTCTGATGTATAATGGCGTTTTGTATCCAGCTTCAGCTTATCTCAAATCTATTTAAACAGATATTCATTGCACACTTTTTATTGGATAGGACAGGTACTTTCTTACAATAAAACCGGGGAATCTTCAGCATCATTTCTTTTTACCTTTCGATGGCAGTGTAAGGGAGACATGTTAAAAGATTTTCTTCTAATGACAGGCCAGCCATAAGGTTTTTTCCCCCCAATTTGGTGTATGAAGATGATAATAGAAGAACTATTATTATATTCAATTAACTAATCTTACAAAATAGATTTTTGTGCTTTTTATACTATGTTTAATTTCAGATTTTGCAGCACCATTATATCCAGAGCAATTACGTGGGTGACTGCTCTATGAGTCACCAACTGAAATAGAAAGGTTGGGCTCTGGTGTCCTATTTGATTGGGAAGCTGGCAGGACAGGCTGTATTGAGAACAGACATTTTTCATAATTATGTTGCCTGCAGGGTTGCCACCTGTCCTAATTTGATGTGATTAAGGTGAAACGCAAAAACTGTTCTCGTTTCTCTCGGAGTGGAGTGATGCCAAGATTCATCTTAGGAAGGAAGAAGAGATGAATACATATACAACCAAGGAGAGGAGGGATGTGTCTCTAATACTCTGGGAAAGTGGGAGACATTGGCCTCGCTGTGATTGGCAGTGGAAGTTTGTAGACAAATTCTGAACAGTGTTTTGGCAGGAATTATCAAAATGTTAAATGGAATTAATACTTTCACCCAGTGGTAGTTGCACTTTGGGGAGTGTGTCCTATTTAATGCCTTGAATGGCTTGCAAATATGCATGTCTAGGTGACTCACTGACACTGATATGATCATTAGGATTGCTTAAAGGATAGTGCTGTAGGATGCAAAGGTGTGTAGCATTAAAAACAATGATGTATGTCTGTATCATTTAACATGAAATGATGGCCATTCATATTATTAGGTAGAAAAAACAAGTTACAGAATTTCACGCATAGTATGATGCAACATTTAAAATTGAATGTGTGTTGATGTCATATTTAAAATTGTATGTGTGTTGATGTATATGCAGGCAGTGAGTTATCCAGGCGATGATTCACAAAAAAATACTGATGAATGTCTCTGGGTGGTAGAATTGCTAATTTCTACTTTTCTCAACATTTTAATATTTTATAATGACCATGAAAACAAAGCTATTTTACTTTTGAAAAAGACCTTTAAAAAGGGAATTGTAAATATTAAACATTTTCTGAACCTCTCCTAAATAGGAAAAAAGCCTAGAAATGTTAATCTGACGCCAATCCTTCCGAGAAGAGAAAAATACATATGCCATGTTGCTATAGCCTGATAGTGCCATTATGTAACCCAATTTTCTTAATTTCTTAATTTCTTATCCCAAGACGTGCTTTTTTTCCTTAACCATTATCTTTTTGGAATAGCATAATACCATTTGTCCTAACCACTACCTAGTCTGTATGAATATTTTCATTTGTCCTGAAAATTGGAAAGAGAATCTAAAGGAACTCTATATAACCTGTCTCCTAGAGTGATATCATATCACCAAAAAAAAAAAAGAAAAAGAGGAAAAAAGAATAAGGAATGAAAGCCAAAACAGAAAAGCATTTTAGCCTTTTTTGTAATGCTGTATAATTTATTATCACAAAATTAACCAGTAAACCATGGGTCTGTTTTGGTTTGTGGTTTTCAAGATCTTATAGAATGTTTGTTGTTTTGTAAGAGGCCATCTCACTAGAAAGATGCTATTTGGAATTTAGTCATTGGCCACAAGGACTCCTATAGTCTTTATCCTATGTCAGGCCTATGCTGGGGTCAGCTACATGGATGCAGCATTGAGCTTCCCAACCTGGGTGAATGTGGATCTGAGTCGCAAGACAACAGCTCTGAACTCACTTCATGCATTTATGACACTTACATCTGCTTTAATTTATCCCTGTTACAAAATTAATAACAGTCTGCAAATGCAGTCTTTTCTAGTTCAGGTTCTGTCTGCTACATCCAACATTGTAATGTATAGATCTTCAAAGAAGAACTTTCAACTTTGGAGACTCTAAATTGTTTCAAGGTTATCTCGGTGTTTTAACGAGAGTTGGTGTTCTCATATAGGAACGTTTCTGCTATTATAAAATAAGATGAATTATCCAAAGAATTGGGTTGTCATTGGAAATTCTGCCTTTTAAAATATCTCCTTTAAAATGGTTTTTGTATTTGTTTTTTTTGTGAGCCAGAGAGCTGTTTAGAAAAAGCACTTTACACTTTGGTAAAAACTAGTAGATGAAAGCAATGATTCCAAATTCACCATTGTGGAGCTCTGGGCGCAGTAAGTAACAAGTCAAAAACTCCTTCTCTGATCTGGAGGTTAGACAAGAGAGTGGTTATGTTCAAACAGGTTTGAGTGAAGGACGCCCTAAGGCCTGTGAGGAGTGTCCTCAGCTGTCTGCACAGTAAATACTGAGTCGGTGATAAAACCTGAAGCAGGAAAGGAGCTGTGTGTGTCAGAACTCACTAGCTGAGCGTGGCTCCCCACCCTCTGTACTAGCAGCTAGGCAGGACCATTTTTCCATCCCTCACCTTGAAGTCCCCAAACAGAATCTCAGCCTTCTGAGTCAATTATCAGTTGTTGATGTTCATTCTCAGGCCAACAATTCCATTTTTCCCTCATGTCCTCCATTCCATCTCCTGACTGTCGCTCACTGTTGATGGCATAGGTCCAATGCCCTTCACCTTGTCCATAAATAAGTCTTTGCTTCCGATCTTCCAGTGACTCAGACCTCAGACTTGTGCGTATCTTCTTCCATTACCCTCTTCCATTTTAGCACGTTGTCTCTGTTTTCCGATTACAGGTCTCTTCTCTCTCAACACTTCTCAAAAAAACTCCTTTTGTTTTTGTGCCTATTGGACGTAATAGTTCATCGACATTGTAAACTCACTAAATAACCAAACACAAATACAATGGAGACAAACACTTTGTGAACTTAGACCAAAAGAACAGCACAGAAGTACTAAAACGACCTCTTTGTTGACAGGTTCTTTCACTATGGTAGCTTTACTCATGCCTATGAAACTTCTTAAAGAAAAAATTGGTACAAAGAAGAACTTTTTTTTTTTTTTAGACAGAGTCTCACTCTGTTGCCCAGGCTGGTGCAGTGGTGCCATCTCAGCTCACTGCAACCTCTACCTCCCAGGTTCAAGCGATTCTCCTGCCTCAGCCTCCAAAGTAGCTGGAATTACAGGGGTCTGCCACCAAGCCCAGGTAATTATTTTTGTATTTTTAGTAGAGACAGGGTTTTGCCATGTCTCGAACTCCTGACCTCAGGTGATCCGCCTGCCTCAGCCTCCCAAAGTGCTGGGATTATAGGCATGAGCCACCGCGCCCAGCCAACAGAGGAACTTGTAAGCACGCAAATGCAGAGAGATGAAAGTTTTTCCTAGGATAATCTTCACCTTTGACACACTGACAAGATCAGCATCTATCTATCGAGCTTTATTTTCTAGTTGGTAAGTGCTGGCTTAAAACAAATTGTCTCTAAATGAATTTCTTATCAAAGTGTGCAGGACAAAGGGCTGGATTTAACCGTCTGGAGATCCTTATTCCAGGGCCATGGTGCAGTCACCTGAGCAGGACACCAAGGTCGAGGTCGAGGTCCCTGTGTTTTCGAGACACCTGGTTAAATGCTTGTGATGCTGCACTTCAAAACATGAATAGCAAATTTGAGCTCATTGGTGTAACTCTCTGACAGATGAGAAGTACTCAGATTCATCATTTTGGCTAATTAAAGAATAATTACTAATTCTCATGTGGTAAAATGCAAAGATCTGGGCAATCAAACCATAGTGTAATTAACAATATACTCAAAGCTGTGTGGGTTTTTCACCCTATCATAGAAGCTATTGTCCTTTAAATTGGATTTTTGTTTTATTTTCATCTTATCTCTTTCAAATGTAACTCACCCCAGCATGTACACTCTGAATGTATAAAAGCAGTGATGCTATATAAAAGCAGTGATGAATTTAAGTGGCAATACTTAGAGTGCTTGCAAAATTATTAGGTTTTGTTTTTTTATAAGAACTTGAAATATGCCTTTCAGTAATGAATGCAATTATGCCTACACTAAGATGAATAAGAGAAAGCAATTGCACGGTACTAAAATGACAAGAGAAATTACTGAAATGAATTTAAAATACAAAAAAATCAAAAACATAAATATTATTAAGTACTTGTAAAAACATAAACTATTTTCTGTTCCCCTGCCCCATTCCACATTTTCCCTTAGCCCCTCTCTTTACTTCATTTTTAAAGAATTGTGTCCATTTAAGAAATTCCTCAGTTTAAGGAATTGCATCAATCCCTAAAGTCCAATGACTTTTATTTATTTAATAACTGTTTTGGATATGATTTATTTCCTCAAACTTAATAGTGCCTGAATATGCCCCCCAAGGAAGGCCAGTTTACAGAACACATTCTATGGGAAGTACAGAGTACAAATATAAATTCTAGAAGTTTCCAGTTTATAAACATGGGAGTGTTCCGTGAATGTGCATGTCTATAAGTAGTTTGGAACTCAGAATTCTTTTCTTCTAAAGAAACCTCATTAACCATGATAATTAGGTGCCCATCTGACTCTCTAAGCCCTATTTAAGCAGGCTTTATCTGATTGGATGTGCCTAATCTGACTGCCCTTTCTGGTTGCATCCACTTGGGGATTACAATCCCACAACTTCTCTTTTCCCCGACATTAACTAGACGTTGGCATGTTCACAACCACCATACTCTACGGAAAAACACATTAAAGGGAGCACAAAATTCCATCTCCTTTGCTTCCTCCCTTTCCCTTCTCTGATGTCAACCAAGGACAAACTTTTGAGAGCAGCAGGAGAAAGAAAATAATGGATTAGGATCCCTTTTCACTCTGAGAGCCTCCCATTCCCAGTGGCCACTCATGTGTTGACCAGCCAAATTAAATTTGTGATCTGATGGATGCTGGTTGATGAAAACACCCACCCTCTAAAATGTATCATCACCGCCACTCAAAATATAGGTTAATAATAAAGGAAGAACTTTATGAAATTCAAAGGTAGAGGTGAAACACCAAGAATAGAAACACAATTCAAAATTTTTAAGTTGTTTTGACATCGTCATGACATACAAATAAGAAAAATAAGAAGTGTTTTTAATCTTTTGTTACTGCATGTTCTACCTTGGCATCTGTGTCATATCTCCCAAATGACCACAGAAAATGTGTTGCAGAGCAGCGCCAATTAGATCTAGTGCCAGAAGTGACACCGTCGTGTGGACAGTCATGGAGGTGTCACAGAAAAGAGATGTCAGGGGAAGGTGTTCGTAGAGCCTGGGAATCTGGGCTTAAGCGCTTATAGCAGATCTTTCAAGGTGAGAAACTGATGGGAGTTGAGCAGATGCATGACGTAGTAGTTTGGGGTCAGTGGACACAATGAGACAATGTCCTAAGGAAGCCTTCATCAGGAAGCTGTTGTCTTATACAAGAGCTATTGCCCAGGTAAACCGTCTGTTTTCCTGTTAAAAGAGATGGCTACTCACGTGAGTAAACTGTCTCGTTAAATTATTTGCAGGAGTTTCTTGAAGCAAACACTGAAGTTATTTATTGCTTTGCAAGCTTATCTTCCAGGGCAGGATTTTCCTGGAACAAATAATTAGGTCTCAGTGGTCTCAGTTCTCAGCCCCAGTAGGAAGGCTGTGTGTATGCAGGTGCTTTCGATTCTCATCTGCAACCAAGTAGCTGCTTGGCTTCCTCAGATACTGCAGGATTTGGCCTCTTTGATTCCAAACCTTCTCCTCCTCTTCTTCTTCTTTTTTCTTTCTTTCTTTTTTTTTTTTTTTACTTTTTTTATACCTTTTTGAGTGCTCTCTGCTCACTTGTCTCTTTCTCCATCTACTTGGTTTGTTGATGTGTGTCTTGTTTCTTCTGCAAGCTCCAGGAAGGCAGAATCCCTGCCTGATTTGTTTATGATTTCTCTATGGCCCCTGGCCTTATGCATGGTAGATACACACTGAAGAGCTGTTCGATAAAGAATCAATGAGTATTTGCTTGGAATTCACCTCCTGCCAATAAGGATAATATTCATTATTAGTTGTGACATGATTTCTGATTGTGTCTCATTATCGACGAGACTGATTCTTTCCCGGCACCTCATTGGAAGATAGATCATCTCATAGTCACTAGAGGTGACCCAGCCCAGATGTTTGGATTACTACAGCAGCTGCAACAAACCAGAAAATACCAATCTGCATCAATTTTGATAAAAATTATGAAATCACAGCTATCCGAGCTTCATACACACTCTGTTGAGCTCCTGAAAGACACTTTGCATGCTCCTTGGGTGGTAACTGCCTCATCTACAAGTAAGAAATTGAATAAATGATATTTCATGGCTTCTTTCAGCTTATTCCAAAAGCTTCAAAATCCACAAAGTCTCATGCTCTCCTACTCAGATAAGTTATGCCTACTGATTAGTGGTCCTATTGGAAGGTTTTCCTTCTCCAAACTACATTCATGCTCATAAACTCCAGTCTATACATTATTGAATTTTATTCAGTCTTTTCCAAGGTTATTTTTAGATGTACTTTAAAGTTTTCACCTAGAGTTTTTATTATGAAAAGGTCCAGACATACAGGTAGATACTTAAAATAGCATAATCAGTGTCCATGTACACACTACCCAACTTTGATAACTTCATTAGTTTAGTTCTTTTTCTGCCTCAATTTCACCATCTTTAAAATGGGGATAAAAACAGTACCTGCCTTACAGGGTTGTCATAAGGATTAAATTGATTACAGGCAAAACACTGTGAAGAGTGTTTTGTTCCTACTAAGTGTCATAGAAGTGTTAACTTTTATTTTTAACCATTATTGTAATACACTTTAGAGACAGATTTGAACAGCACCGCCCCTTCCATGATCCTGTTCCTCTTTCCCCTTGCCCTGAATTTGATATATACTTCAGTGATGTTTACTATTTGTATGCATTATTTTATATTCTTAGTATATTTGTATGTATCAACATTGTTTAGTAGATTCTCTAAACTTTCTGTAAATGATATTGCAGCGTGCATAAACAATTGCGACTTTTTTCTCCACTTTATGATTTCGAGATTTATCTGTTTTGACACTTCACTGTAGCTTACCCATATTACCTCACTTCCTAAAAATCTTTGCTTCCATGTCATGGTCTCCATCAGAAATGAACACCTGCCCTTTATACTGTTGTATTTTCTCTTTTCCACACAGCGCTGATAACCGTCTAAATTGTTACATCATTTACCTACTTATTAGTTTATTTATATTGTCTGTCACCCCTTTAGAATGCAGGCCCCCATTTTTCTCTATTTTAATTTTTTCACGGATGTAACCCAAGTGCCCTAATAGTGCCTGGCACAAAGTGGTCGCACAATGGCTATTTGTGGAATGATTTTATCTCTTCTCCTGTTGATGGTCATTTCAGATGTGTCCTTTTGTTGTTGCTGTTATTACAAAAAAAATGTTGCAGTAAATATTCTATTACATATCTCCTTGTGTAACCATGTAAGTTTCTCTCTGGTGTGTATATCTGTAAGTACATTGTGAGGTGGAAGGTGAGTATCTTCAGGATTCTCTTTAACTGGCTTAGGATATCTTGGGACTCAGCAAGTATTGCCTACTGAGAAAGAATGCATGAATAATCCTTTATATACATAAATAAAAACCCATCAGCAGAGAGAAATGATTAAAATAAGCTTGGCTTTATTTATCAAAGTGATAATGCTTTGAACTTGATCATATGAAGTCCTACTGCTGGCTGAATGCATTTGCTCCGTCAAGATAGCTTAGTGAATTTTCCATGGATCCTATTAACGCCTGGCTCTTAGACTAATTCAGAAATGGCTACTTCAGCAAAGCGTACTGCGACCCTAATCAACCTGGCTTAGCTGGAGTAGTGAGGAGCCGATTGGACTCCTTCACCGCTGCAGTCCAACCTACAGACGTGGCCCCCACTCTCTGGCTTGTGCTCAGAGGTCCTTGTTCCGTCTTGCTGCATTGTCTTTGATCACATTGAATCATCATTTATTTTTTATGCCATTTCATTGTTAGTCGGTTTCCTTTTCTAAGTTGTACTTGGGGGGAAAATAGAAGGTTACTGTAATTGTCAAGCCTACATTAGGGATTCTAAGCTATAGCCCAGAGAGAAATTAATCCTCAAAGCGTTTCACACCAAACAGCAGCAATCTGCAAATTGCAGATTATTTGTGTCATGTGGCCAGTGCCAGGAGCACATTAGAGAACTGAAATCCATTTCCATTTCTATCCCAAGCCTGGGTGCTCACGATTTTCCATTGAACCCAAAGGATATCACAATTGCTTCTGTGATGATTTGCAAGGAAATTAAAAGAAAAAATAGTGATTGAAGACTCATGTGGTTTTTAATGCTTCTCAATGGAATATATTCTCCAAATGAGTTTTCCCTACTTTACAGCATGATTGTGGAGGAAATTCAGCAAAAACTTTCTGAAAACATTGTGGCTCAGTTAATCTCTTAAAGGTTTTGTTTTGTTTTGTTTTTGGGTTGCTTTTTTTTTTAGTAGCTGTCAGTGACTTTGTGGAAATGCTCTACAACTGATGCATTTTCACTGAGGCTATCATTCATCCTCGATGAAATCATCAGTTAGACAATAAAATGACCTTTATCATATAGCAACAGAATGAAAGTAAATGTTGATTACAAATACTAATTGAAATAAAGGGCCCAGTTTTGAAGTTACCCTTTAAAAAAAGATTCAATCCTGTCTTCATATGCTTTTTAACAAACTGTCTTATTCATTTTTAATACCAAAAAGCTAGTATTCATTGAACACTAGTGAGCTCAGATTTTTAGAAAACGTGTAAGAGATGAGTGAAGGGTTTAATAACTGGAGGAAACACACAACAGAAAAGCACAAACCTGTGAGCACAGCATCAGGATAGCCCGGAACGAGGTGAAATTCTCATTTAAATTGCTGAGGACAGCAAGATGGGCTTTAAAAGTGGAGTCCAGGACAAGAAAAGAGGGAAAAGACAGAGAAGAGCAGGCTCTGGTCGAGAAAGGTAACACAGTGTCAATATGTAAAAACACTACTTGAGGGCCTGGTGAGGTGGCTTACACCTGTAATCCCAGCACTTTGGGAGGCTGAGACAGGCCAATTACTAGGTCGGGAGTTCGAGACCACCCTGGCCAACATAGTGAAACCCCATCTCTACTAAAGACACTAGTTAGCCAGTGTGGTGGCACGTGCCTGTAGTCCCAGCTACTTGGGAAGCTGAGGCAGGAGAATCGCTTGAACCCAGGAGGCAGAGTTTTCAGTGAGCTGAGATCATGCCATTGCATTCCAGCCTGGGTAACAAGAGCAAAACTCTGTCTCAAAAAAAAAAAAAAAGAAAGAAAAGTGAAGACAATATGGCATATACAAATATTTTAAGTGCCAATAGATGTCCAAACACTTCTATTATGTCTCAGAGATGCTGCCAGAAATCTCTGAGATATGATAAAGAGTTCAGAATGAGGAAAGATTGAATCTCAAAAGTTGAAAAGCAGTGAGCTTTATACCAGTTTCAGCCGTCAACCACCTAAAGAAAAAAATCGTGTGAGCACTTACATATTACATAAGGAATACTCATTACAAAAATAACATGCGGTCATTAAGAGTCAACGCGGATTTACCAAAAATGAATGCAAAAGAACCCATTTGTGAGGGAAGTGATGCACAAGGGCATGAGAGGATTGGATGTGCTCTCTCTAACTCCAAATCCAGAAGTAGTAGTGTGGTTTTTATTCATCAGGCCCATTTTTTTCCTCCCTGCCACCTCCACCCCCTCCACTAACTTTTTCCTGTCTTTCTACACGAATGCATTCTGTGTGCCCGTCTTGCAGTTCTAGTTTTGTTATTTTTAAGCTTCATCTTAGCACACTGAGTTTATATCTGGCCATTTCCCACACTGGTGTTCCTGTGATGAGCACGGTTTGCAGATAGCCTTCCGCAGTCTTCTTAAATATCTTGACCCCTTCCAGCTCTTCCCATCTAACTCTGTGCTGTCTCTAGTCCTGTTTGTTGTTGTTGTTGTTGTCTGAACTGACCAGGTGTTTCAAGTAATCACCTAGTCTTCTGTTGAAGATGTTTATATATGAGCTTTCATCACCATCAGCCTTTTCACTTGCATCTTAGGAGACTGCCGGAATACAAATTCTGAAGATAAGCTAATTTAAATTTTTGTTTCTTATTTTACCCAGAATTAAAATAAGTCAAAGCCATTTTTCTCAAGTTTGAGTGACATAAAAGACCACTTGGAAAGAAACAAAACGTTCTCTGAAACACCCAAGATTGAATGAAATTATTTTTAAGACAATATGTCGTAAACGCATCTAGATGTAAACCGAGATATAAACACTTCATGCTTATACAACTAGAAGGCCCAAATAAAAACATGTCAATTAAGTACAACGGAAAGTACAAGACCAAAATATTCTGATGGACTCTACCACTTTAACATGGCAGCGACTGTCTCTTTACTGACACTAAAGCGAGACTTGGGATCCGAACAGGCTCCTGATGGGTTGGTCCAGATTTGTTCCATCTCAGTGTGGACAGGACCTTGAGCTGCAGGCTGCTTCCCTTCCCCCACCACTTCTGCTGTAAGTTGACCCCTGGGACACTCGGCCCCTGACCATAGATACCGTGGGACGTCACTGGCGGGGGAACCCTCCCTTGCATTCTGTCCACTCTTTTCTCATTCATTTCAGCAAACTAAACTATGAAGACTTGCTCCCAAAGAGATCAAAAGCACAGGAACTGACACGAGGCTGAATTTCTTTTCTTTCTTTCTTTCTTTTTTGAGATTGACTATTGCACTGTTGCCCAGGCTGGAGCGCAATGGCGCGATCTCAGCTCACTGCAACTCCGCCTCCTGAGTTCACACGGTTCTCCTGCCTCAGCCTTCCAAGTAGCTGGGATTACAGGTGCACACCACCACAGCTGGCTAATATTTTTGTATTTTTAGTAGAGACAGGGTTTCACTGTGTTGACCAGACTGGTCTCAAACTCCTGACCTCATGATCCACCGGCCTTGGACTTCCAAAGTGCTGGGATTACAGGCGGGAGCCAACACGCCTGGCTGATGCGGAATTTCATAGCAGTTTTTGGCTACATTGAAGCCAATCAAATGATCCAGGATATACTTTTACTGTTGTTTAGATAATCATCAGAGTAGCAGCCCCAAAATGAACAGCTTCTCAAAAAGAATCTTCAGCCTGCAAGTCTCTGGGGCCTCTAGTTGGAGAAGCACTCAACTGAAGCATCTGTGTCTCACTTGAAGGATCTAGCTTTCCTTCTCTACAGTACCAGACGAGCCTGTGGCGATTAATGTATTATGTTTTCTACTAAAATATTCCACTCAAAATTTTTATTTATTTTCTTGGTGATATCACCTGTTTACATTTGTATTTAAATTTTGTTCACAGTTTTATTATCTTTTGTGCTACTCAGTAAACATTTATGAAGCACTTTCTCAAAGTATGAAATATAGGATTTCTATAGGATCTATAGAGAGAAAGAGACAGGAGAACATTTACGAGGGGAACAGCTCACACAATTATGGAGGCCAAGCAGTCCCACAGCGCAAGCTGGAGAACCAGGAAAGCCTTCGGTCTAATTCAGTCAGAGTATGAAGGCCTGAGAACTAGGAGCGGTGGTTTGTGGGGGTCTTGTAAGTCTTCGAGTCAAAAGGACTGAGAACAGGAAATCTGATGTCTGAGACTCCAGAAGAGAAAGATAATTTGCCATTCTCTACCCCCTTGTTCTGTGCAGTCTGTCAGGCTCACAGTGCCCTCAGCGGATGGGATGGTGCCTGCCCGCATTGCTAAGAGTAGATCTTCTTGGTCCCTTGAGTTAAATGGATTGGTCCGTTGATTTGGTGTTTCAGTCTCTCCCAGAAACATTCTCACACACACACACAGTAATAACGTGTTATCAGCTAGCTGGGCACCCCTTAGCCCAATCAGGTAGACACACAAATTCATCATCATACCCAGTAAAATTCCTCTCTAAAGTGTCGTGCGCAAGTATTCATTTAGCCTGTGTTGAAGAACCTCCAGTTACTAGCTTATAAGGCAATTTACTCCATTTTTTTGTTGGTTTAAATCCTACTCTGTGAAACAATGCACAAATCTAATCTTTATTGCAATGAGCACGTTCACCTGTGTGAATACTGGTTTTCTCATTCTTCAGCCTGCCCTCCCCCAAACACTCTCAGGGCACTGACTGCTCTCACATCACAATGCTGAGGAATATGAGAAATGGCTCCTTAATTTAGTTCATATGTTCTGCATGCAATCCAGTTTCTTTAATAGGAAGTTCAACAGATTATGTAATCCATAGGTCTTATCTCAAAGAACAGGTTTTTATATCAATTTTGTTTCCAGAGAGAATAATATAACTGAGCCTGTCACAGTGGCTCACTCCTGTAATCCCAGCACTTTGGGAGGCTGAAATGGGAGGGTCACTTGAGCCCAGGAGTTTGAGACTAGCCTGGACAGCATAGTGAGAACCCATCTCTACAAAAAATTAGGGAAAAAACAACTTAGCCAGGCATGGTGGTGCACACACCTGTAGTCCCAGCTACTCAGGAAGCTGAAGCAGGAGGGTACCTTCAGCCAGGAGGTCAAGGCTGCAATGAGCCGTGATTACACATTGCATCCTGCCTAGAGTAAGACCCTGACTCAAAGAAATAATAACATAAAGGACTACAACCCCCTATTGAGGAATAGTTCTATTGAAAAGACAGGGATGCAATGCATTTTAACTAATATTAAGCATATACTGGTCTGAATTTTACATATCTATACATTTGGCCCTTGAACAATGTGAGGCTTAGGAACACTGACATCCCTGAAGTAAAAAAAAAAAGCTATGTGGAACTTTTGACTCCCCCAGAACTTACCTACTAATAGCCTCCTGTCAACTAGAGGCCCTACCTATAGCATAAATAGCCTGTGAACACATATTTTATAGATTATATAAAATAATTATATTTCTTAAAGTGACTAGAGAAAAGAAAATGTTATTAAGAAAATCATAAGGAAGAGAAAATTTATTAACTATCCATTAAGTGAAAGTGGATCATCACAAAGGTTTTCGTCTTCATTATCTTCACACTGAGTGGCTGAGGAGGAGGAGGAGGGAGAAGGGTTGGTTCTGCTATCTCAGGCGTAGCAGAGGCAGAAGAAAGATCTGTGTATACGTGGGCCCACAAAGTTCATACCCAGGTTGTTCAAGGGTCAGCTGTATTTTATTTTACATAGAATATATATTATATATGTTATTATAAATATATATATATATTTAGGCCAATACTTAATTATATAATTATATAAAATTATACATAATTATATAAAATTATATATAATTTATATATAATTATAGAGGCCAATATTTATATTAATTTTATAATTATATAAAATTATATATTTATATATAATGTTTATGAGTTATATAATATGTATAAAATATATAATATTTAATGTATGGATATAAGTTATTATCTAATTAAATGATATTAAGCATATACCAACCAAAATTTTATATATCCATACATTGGCATAAATTTTACATATTTATTCATTAAATATAATTATCTTTTATACATATTATATATTTTAATTATATGTTCATGTATATTTAAAATTTACCTATTTACTTACTTTATTTTACAACTGAAGAAGGAAAACGTGAAAACCTAAAGAGGCTCGGATTGATTGGTTGGCACAAGAAAGTGCTGGGCAACGGGACAGCTGGGGCCTTCTCTCTTGGTCTTCTGTAAGATGCCCTTTCCATACTCAAACGCAGGATCTTATAGGTCTTCACAAAGCCTCTTGGCAAAACCAGGCAAGGTACTAACCCCCAGCTGAGCCCTTCGAAGAGCGGATGTCCAGCTGCCCTGCCTTTGTTCCTACCTCTCGATGTGCAGGCCCCTGGCCTTGAGGGTGAGCAAACAGACACGATGAATAAGTCAGAGCCTGCGGCCACCAACTCCCCGACTCTGGCCCCATGGAATCCTGGCTGTATATGAGGAACAACTGACATTCTGGACATGTTTCTAAGAAGCAGTGTGGTGTGATATCCTAAGGCCAGATCATAATCAGAAGGGAGAGAAGACCTGGCCAGAGTCATGTGCAACTGTTTTCTAAAGAGGTGTGGTTGGAGGCCAGGCAGCGACCATAGCTCTTTTGAGGGTTTGGCCTTTTTTGTGTGGTTACATGTGTGTTTTTCAGGTACCCATCTGCATCCTCCCAAAAGGCAACATTGGCCATTGACAGTCATAACTGTATGTGAGAATGTATAACCACACAGAGTGAAAATGACGTTTTTGTGATTAATTCTTCTTTCCAACAGCTGGCTGTCCCAGCTCCTTGATTAAAGAGCTCCATCACTTCAGGATTCTGGGAGAAGAGCAGGTGAGTTAGCATCTCAAAGGCTGCATCAGACTGTCATGAAAGATAGACGCTAATGAGACAGTTTGGGGTCCCCAGGGAGGCCAGGTATGTCTCCTGACCCTCGGCGCCCTGAAATGGGGAAGAAAACCATGCTGGAGATATGTGTGTGGACACTTTTCTCCTCTTCTATCCATCAGACCTGACAGGTTATTAATTGCTACATCTGCTATCTGCCAGTGCGTTTCAACTCAACACTCAAGCAGGAAGCAGGCACTGTATCGTGGCAGATAAGCAAACAAATAAATGCAGAGGTGGATTTCGCCTGAGGGATCGATGGTCACAGACATTCCTGAGTTGCTGTCTGTGGGTTGATGTGCGAGCTCTTTTCACCAGCTTTTTGTACTGTGTGTTTGTTATCTGTATTTCATGGCAGCCTCTTGGTACACGAATGTGAACGTGTGACGTCTGTACAAAGGGTGGCCATTTAAAGTGGATTATTCAAATGCTGTGTTGTGCTCAGTGAGGCATGTCATAATTTAAATAGATGTGCTAAGTAAATAATTCAGGGTGCTAAATATTATATATATGTACACATATATATAGTTTTGACTGCTTAAAAATACATTTCTTGATCCCTATATGGAACTACAAACTCGGTATCACTACGTTAAATCTAGGTGTCAAGTTATCCTTAAAATACCCTAAAGAGTTAGCAAAAGGTTGGTTGACCTAACTTCCAGTGTTATTTATTTTTACTCCTAAAGACTGTCTCTGCCAACTTTGACCAGGAAATATGCAAATGGAGATGTGGCAGCTCACTTTCATCAATGAGTTTTTGGTTTGTGTGTTTTTTGTTTGGTGTCTGTATGTGGCAGAATTCAACTGCCCGTTTCCAATATGAGAATAAAGGCAAAAGGATTAGTTAAGAGAGGATAAGAAACTGGAATCACTTCCACATCCTTGAGTTAGCAAATTACAGTACACCTCTTTCATTTTTTCCTATTGCAAGTTTCCAGAATAGCAGGCATAAGTGTGTATTCAAATATAAGCAAAATCAGTTATCCCGCACTGCAGGTAAAAATTGATAACTGACTCTCTGAAACACAGCTACTTATGAAGACACCTGGATCTCACAGCCATTTTCCAGTGAAAGCCTAAAGACTTTTTAAAGCAACAGTCACTGGTTGTTACCCTGACATTTCTGTTCAGATAATGGAGCCTTCTATTCTAACTTGTAAGAATACTGTCAGATTGTTTCCACATTTGTTTTAGAGTCAGTGGGTAATTAGTATGGAAAAAAGCCAATAGTAATCATCTCCTCAGATCTGTTTTATAATAGTTAGATCACTTTGCATTCCCCTATAAATTTAATTGAGTCATAATCAAAATTAATATTACTAGGATTAGTTATGGTAATATAGTGTATCACAGCAATATTGATCTCTATTTCCTAAAACACTCACACACACACACACACACACACACACACACACACTCTTCCTTCTTTCCCTCAGCTGATACTTACTGAGCACCTACTATATGCTATATACCATCCTAGGTTATAGGGATAGAGGAATGAAAAAGAAATCTCCATATTCTACTTAGAGAAAACCGTATTATACACATAAACATATTTAGTGCATATTATGTTAGATGGTTATCATTGCTATGGAGAAAAAGGACATGAAAAAGAAGGACAGTGGCCAGATGTGGTGGTTCATGCCTGTAATCCCAGCACTTTGGGAGGCCAAAGTGGGCAGATCATTTGAGGCCAGAAGTTCAAGACCAGCCTGTCCAACATGGAGAAACCCCGTCTCTACTAAAAATACAAAATATTAGCCGGGCATGGTGGTGCATCCCTGTAATCCCAGCTACTCTGGAGGCTGAGGCATGAGAATCCAGAACCGAAGAGGTGGAGGTTGCAGTGAGCCAAGATTGCGCCATTGCTCTCCAGTCTGGGTTACAGAGCAAGACTCTGTCACACATACACACAGAAGAAGGACAATGAATGCTGGAGGAAGAGGTGAAATTTTATATAAGGTGGTCAGGGAGAGTCTCCCTGAGCAGGTGACAGGTGAATAAAGACTGAAAGGTATCCAGGGAAGCCTCATGGTGACATCTGGGAAATGAGATTTCCAGAGAGTACACGAAGCAAGGACAGAGGCTCTGATGTGACGGTGTGCCTGTCTTTAACATTCACCGTACTCCAGAAGCCAGTGTGACTAGGGGAGGGCAGGAGGACTGGGCAAAACAAAGAGGAGCCAGGTTGCATAAGACAGGGCTGCAGTAAAGTGGGAGCAAGCCAGGCATGGTGGCTCACACCTGCAATCCCAGCACTGGTCCTTGGATGTAGGCATGGCCTTAGACAAGAGAGGGGCCAGTTCCACCTGGTAGCAGTGCAGGCAGCGTTTTGATGGTAAATCTTCCTGACTGTCTCTGCTGGTTGTTTCTCTTTTCTTGGTGAAACAGAGCTAGGTCATTAGCTGAGAATAAAGATGGGGGAAGAGTTTTACAGGGAAAGGAGATATATTAGTCTGGTCTCAAATTGCTGTAAGGAAATACCTGAGACTGGGTTACAGAGGAAAGAGTTTAATTGACTCACAGTTCTGCATGACTGGGAAGGCCTCAGGAAACTTCGAATCATGGTGGAAGGTGAAGGGGAAGCAAAGCATCTACTTCACAAGGCAGCAGGAGGGAGAAGTGCAAGTAGGGGAAATGCCAGCTGCTTATAAAACCATCAGATTGTGTGAGAACTCACTCACTATCATGAGAACAGCATGGGGGAACCGCCCCCATGATCCAATCACTCTACCCTTGGTCCTGCCCTTGACCCATGGGGATTATAATTCAAAATGAGATTTTGGGTGGGGACCCGGCCAACCCATATCAGGAGAGGATAATGAAACTCATTTAGGAGGGTGAGGAGGGAATAAACTTGGAATATGAATGAATTTGGAGTGAAGTCAATCTGTGGGTGTTTTTCTGACACACTCATCTGTGTAGGCACAGATGCAGAAAAGGTATTGGCATTGAAGTTTTGCTGTTGAAATGGAACAAAAACAAGAGGGGGGCTAAGAAGCTGAGGACGAATCTAATCTTACACTGTTACAATATCAGTATTAACTGAGGGTGAATCTAATCTTACACTGTTACAATATCAGTATTAACTGAGGGTGAATCTAATCTTACACTGTTACAATATCAGTATAAGCTGAGGGTGAATCTAATCTTACACTGTTACAATATCAGTATAAGCTGAGGGTGAATCTAAGGGAGTGATTATGACTGACCACGAAATTTCAGCTGGGCAAGCAGAGACGCCAGATGAGAGAGGACAGGGAAAGTTGGTTACAGATGCCAGTGGCTTAAAGAATTTTTGGGATTTGGGTACTAAAAGGGTTGAACTGGACAAACAGGCATTGGCCAAAGAATGAAAGACTTTGCTTTGTGGAGGAGCTGCATGGTCAGCACCAAGGAGGTGGGAGGAGGCCCAGGGAGACTGAGTGTCTGATTTCAGATGGAGGACAGGTGATGAGAGAAGTTGTGGTCATGGATTTGGAAAATCTGAGAGTTGAGAGTACCACCCATGTGCATGCTGAGATCCTCCAGAACTGCAAACTGAAGATTTGAGAAATGGGAGAGGGAAAGTAGGGAGGGGGAGGGGAAGGGGAGAGGGATAGGTGGATGTCAGTAGCTGACAACCGAAGGAGAAATAGTGCACGGTGTAGCCTGATGGGTTGAAATGGAAACTTGGAGGGCTTTAGAAGGAGAAAGGAACAACATTCTACTTAGATCACTGTAGAGCAATGCTTAGTGGTACTAGGGGTGCAGTCACAAAAACATTTGAAGGTGCTGGGGGTGAAGCAGTGTCTTTGGGTACAAGCCTGTTTTGGTTAGGGAAGAATGTAAGGAAAACATTGAGAAAGCAGAATGCAGTGACAGGGTGGTTACTGCTGACTGCCCATGAGTTCCCCAATCACGGGGGAAGGGTCTTGGGCTTGAGGCAGCTGTAATATATGGTAGGAAAAAGGATGCCCAGAGCCAGATGTGGAGGATATGGAGCTTGGGGCTGAGCCCAGAGAGACTGAGGAGTCTCCTGCAGAGGCACAGGAGTCAGGCATTCTTTGGTGACTGATATGAACCAGGGCGTATCAGTCAGGGACATTTATATCCTGTTGATTCATGACAAGACCTCCTGGCCTCTAGGCAGATGGTGGCATGAGGCTCCTGAGAGGAAGCAGAGAGCTCCCATCCCCAGCACTCCTGCAGCGGTGGGGACAGCTGCTCCAGGAGCTGCTGAAACTCTCGGGATCTCACTAGTTGCTTGAGGCAACTGATATCATTTGATGAAATAAAATGTTTATATTAATGTATGTTACAAGCATCCTTGGACAAATCATTTTTGTCTAAGTTAGTTTTTTGTAGATAAACTACAAAGGCCAGCCGTCTCTTAGAATATTTTTAAATAAATAGGAAGTTAAAAGTTACAAATATTAAGTGCTGGGCTAAAAATTCTCTAATTTTAAATACTGTTTACATTCCAGCTATACATACTGGCAACAAAATAGACAGTACAATAAGTGTAATACTCACTTAGAAAGTGAGTTGATAAAACGTACAAAGATTCTGGTTAATTACTGAACTCATTACTAAATGGCAGAGACCCACACCTGCCCTCTAATTTATTGGCATGTGACTCCTTTCTGTTTTCATTTATCTTTAGTAGGTGCCTTGATTTTTTAGATTTGGATTAAAAAATAGACACTATAGACCATTGCCTTCCCAAAATAAAAATAAACTCCTTAAAATAATACATTTATATTAGCTTCTTGGCCCCTTCTTTGATTTGTGTTCACAATTCATATTCATAAAGCACCTTACGGTACTCCTTCCCCCAGTCCAAATTCTTTGGCAAAGACATTATTGCATTGTAGGAAAGTAGAGTCACTCTGAGGTTCTAGATGAGCCCCACAGAAATGAGGGGGGATCTCTGGAGTCCATAAGGTCTTCAGGGCTTTTGGACCAATTGCATTTCAGAAGTACCTTCATTTATACCAGCTTCCTCCACCTTAGGTTTAATCACCAAAATTTTATGGAAATATCCTTCCTTCATTCAACAAAAATGTACTGGATACCTTCTTGTACTATTATTGTGCTAGTGTTGGATAAAATAGTAAATGAGGAAGTCACAGTTACTAATCATAAATAGATGCTAGGATGGGAACAAATAGGGATGTTCACCTACTTTAGATGAGGGGTGGTGGAGGAGCCCTACGACCAAGTGTTGAGGGGACACCAGCTATTGAAGGAGCTAGCATTCCAGGAGTTGGCAGAAGAGCATCCCAAGCAGAGGAGAGCACATGTCCAGTGCCCCCAAGGAGGTGAAGAGCTTGCTTTATTCAAGACACTAAATTAAACCAAGGTGGCTAGAAAATACTGAGCAGGAGGGCCAGTGCCAGAAGACGAAGACCATCTGGACCATGGACGCCAGGATCAAGAGTATGGGTTTTGTTCTGAGTTCAGTGGGAAATCCTGGAAGATTTAAGCAAGGGGCCAGCATTATCCCAGTTACATTTTGAGTATGTCAATCTTGTTGCCATATGGAGAGGCTCTGGATGAAGACAGTTGGCAGAAGAGACAGAAGGAAGTGAATATTGAGAGGTAGGATTCAAGGACTTGGTGACTGGCTGGCTGTGGATCAGGGAGAGGAAGGAGTTTTAAAGTTCTGTCTGACTGAGATGAGTAAAATGGGGAAGGTGAAATCAGAGGCATGGGATGTGAGCTTCAGTTCTGAACACGCTTCCTATGCCGGAAGCATGGAGAAGGAAATAAGTCAGGACTTGGATGTGTGAGTGCAAGCTTGGAAGACAGAAAGACCCAAGGTCCAAGATAGAGGTAACTTTGGAATTACCAGCATGTAGAGGATATTTTAAATCCACAGGGATTCTCAGAAGAAGCCAAGAAATGAGAGACCATGATTGATGAGCCTTAGGAACACCACATTCAGAAATCAGGTAAAAGACTAGCAACCAGCAAAGGAGACCAAGAAAGAATCTTAAGGAAAGTAGAAGAAAATTCAGAGCTGTATGGTGTTGAGGAAGCCAAGAAGGTGGACCTTCCAGAGGAGGAATGGTGGTTTCTGTTGAATGCTACTGAGCGGTTGCAGAAGATGAGGCCAGGGACCGTCCTTCACCCGTGGCGCCATGGCAAAGATCACAAATGACCATAATGAGCAGTTTTGGGGGATACTTAAAGACAGGAGCCAGAGTTTTATGGGATGAAGAGTGAACAGAAGGGGAGGATAATTCCTTCTAGTGGATTTTCTATCAAAAGAAAGAGAAATGCAGCAACCACAAGACAGTTCTTTAAAGACTGAGGGGCCAAAATTTGTATAACACTCAGAGGTAGGATTCCACCAAGATGAATTTCTTGGTGATTTGAGCGGGAGATTGGAGAACTGAAGAAGGGAAGTACTTTGGCAGGCAAGAAGGGCCCAGGTCCAGCATAGATGGAGGAATCGGCCCCTGACAGGAGGAAGGCTACTTTTTATGTTGTGAGAGGGGCTGGAGCAGGTGGGTGCGGGTGCAGGTGCAGGTGTGTTGCAGGGATATGAAGAGGAGAGATGGAGTATGACAGCTCCATGAAGGCAGATGTTATTCTTAACTGCTGTGTCTTCCTGATCTGTTGAGCACATCAGGACATCAGCCATCGTTCCTCTCTTCTCAGTGAAATATAAAGTATGTTGTCCAGTGAATGGCTGGAGAGAGGAGGGTCCTACCTACGTTGGTCTTAGGAACCAAAAACTCGGTGCAACTCCAAATAAAAGTAATAGGTTCATTCGCTTCTTCTATAACTACTTCACTTATTATTTTAATTCTACTAATTATCATAACTATTACTAACATTTATAAAGATATTTCTTACCCTCACTATATAAAAACTTCTATCGCCTATGCTTTTGTAACTTTCTCCTTTCATCCTTTTTATTTCAACCCCTTTTTTGACGGGTTGGGGGGAAGAGAGAAGAGAAAATATGTCACTAGAGAAACACAATACAACCTTGAGGAAGTTGTAAATGCACATTTGAAGTTTGTGGTCAGTTAAGAGAAAGCCATCATGCCCTTGTGTTCAGCTCTAGGGGCGCACGCCTGGGGAAGGTGGAGGTGACATTTTCCAGGCCTGGGATTTTGCCATCAGATAAAGAGGGCCACGGAGAGCCGTGTTTTCCAGGCATTGCTTCTGGTGGTGGATGGTGGAAGCTGTCAAACCAGGAAGGAAGGTGGGCTTAGAGAGGCCCATGGCTGGAGAGGAAATGTGGGGCCAATTAATTAGAAGTCTTAATGAGGTTTAAGAATTTAAGCAATGCTCACACTTTAGCAAGACATTTGGCAAGAAAAGAGGTGATCACTGGAATTGGGATTTCACTTTAATTGGTTGGTACAATTTCTCAGGATGACGGGACCTGGGGATGGACCATGAGAATACAAGGATGAGAAAAAGGTCAGCAGGACGAGAAGATAACACAAAGAATAGGTTGATGGTGGCTTGTTCATACAGGAGTGCAAGTCCCCAGAGTGATGACAGGAATCAGAGCAGAGGTGAGAACAGCCTGAAGCTATAGTCCCCCAAGAACGAGGGCCTGCGTCCAGGAGATCAGAGGGTAGTGGTGAGGAGGTGAGGGTGAACTGTGGGTCTCAGAGGAGTGGTGGGTTTTTCAAGGGAGAGGAAGACCAAGCATTTAGGGGCGTCATTAAGGAGCCAAGAGACAACCAGCTTCACCTCCGGCCTTGAAGGATGTGAACATGAAATGAAAAGCAGCTCTCACTTAAAAAGGTTGCAGGGGAGATGAATCCGTTTCGGTTAAGTCAGTGTGGACAGGGAAACCTTTCAAAAGGTTGATTATACAGGGAGTTAGTTTATCATGGAACAGGAATTCCAGGGGACTCAGGAAAAGGGCTTAGGAGAGAAGGGATATGTGGAAATTGGCTGATATTCGGAAACGTATGGACCCATTTGGGACTGGGAGTTTGGGTGATCAGAATAACGGGCAACTTGAGCCTCATGCGATGATGCAGGGCCTGAGGGGTGCATTGTGATGATCTTTGGAGGGATGTAGGTGGACATCCAGAGCACCTGGCTGTTCATACCTGTGCTCAGGTGTGCCTTGGCATTGAGGCAGCTTCTTGGCCTTCACCCCAAAAGGCCTCCTCAGTGTTAGAGGCTTGTCCATTTCAGATGTTTATAAATATGAAACCATCTAATACAGTCCAGAAGATGATTTTTGAAAATATTTTGGATCATCCAAGTTCTAATTAGGTCATTAAATGCTCAGTGGAGCTAACCCATTTCACTGCCTCCACCCCCATAGCCTTACAAAAAACTTCCAGACAAATGACATGTCACCCTTCCCTCAGAATCACCTAGAAACTATCACAGTCGCTTCAGAACTGGATGAAGAGCTTCTAGAGAATGAGCAGAAGGAAGAGAGGTGAAAATACTAAACTCGAGAAAAGAAAAAGGCCAGGAAGGAGGATGGTGGCGGTGACCTGTGCCACAGCTCATTTAAATGAGGGACAAGGCTCTTGGATTTTCGGACTAACAGTGCTACCTAAAGCTTTTTCTCTGGGACGAGAGCAAAGAGCAAAATAATTTACAGCCACAGACAACCCTGCTGTCTGCAGTGCACTCCATCAGGAGGGGGTGCTTAGCGGTCCTGTTTCCACAGGCTACAGGAGTCTCTGAAGTCACATCAGCTGTAGGAACCCTTTTGAGGAAAACAGCCTTTGTAACCCTCCCCTTCCAGTGGGTGCGGCTCTGTGTCACACATGGAGAGGAAACAAGGAAGCCAATTGGTTTTGATGTCTTTTCCAGAAGATTCCACAACCACTAGAAATTGAGACGCTTTTTGGCATTGGGTCACCTGAAATATCTGGAAAAAAAAAACTTTATACATTGTACTTCTGGATATGGTCTGTTGCTTGTTTTGCTTTTTATTGGGTTTTTTTTTTTTAGGTGTCATTTGATGTTACCTCTTTGCATTTGATTTCAGCCACCTAGTTTTTTCTATGCAGTTAACAAGATCCAGCCCTTTCTTGAGCCAATTCACTTCATCAGTAGCTGACAGATGTCCAGGGATGAAGAATACATTATTAGCAACAGAATAGAGAATAAAAACAGCAGTGTCATGGGGCCACCACTTAGACTGTCACAGACGCTCTCAGGCTAACTACCTGCAAATGAAAAACAAAAAAGAAGATGAAGATTACTGACAATCTAAGGAGTGCTTCTTCTTTGAAAAAAAAATTTGTAATGCACATAGAAAATAGGACATTTTCCATATAGCAAGGAGAAATGGCTAAATCATAAGCTGATGTTCCTCTATATAGTTATTTTAGCTTTTTAATCCAAAGAGGAAGTTCTATAATAAACTATTTTTCATTAGTTTCTAAAAGATGATAGAGGAATAGTGAGCTGATTTTTTTTTTTTTTTTTTTTTTTGAGACAGTCTCACTCTGTCGCCGAAGCTAGAGTGCAGTGGTGTGAGCGCAGCTCACTGAAGCCTTGAACTTCTAGGCTCAGATGATCCTCTCACCTCAGCCCCCTGAGTAGCTGGGACTACAGGTTCATGCCACCATGCCCAGGTCATTTTTTTTTTTAATTTTTTGTAGAAATGGGGTCTTGCTATGTTGCCTAGGCTGGCGTCAAACTCCTGGTCTCAAATGATTCTCCCACCTCAGCCTCCCAAAGTGCTGGGATTACGGGCATGAGCCTCCGCGCCAGACTGAATTCTTTTTAATAAAAGGGAATAAGAGAAAGAGGTAGCTGGGCATTGTGGAAAGCGTGGTCTTGAGAGTCTCAGCCTGAGTTCTAATGCTGCACTGTGCGTCTTCTGCCTGTGTGGATGTCAGCAAAGGATTGCACTTCTTTGTGGCTCCAAGGCCTCATCCGTCACTTCACAGAGTGAACATGGAATTAACTGAGCAGCAAAGTGTCGGTGCCGTGGTTTGGTACACAGCAGTAGTTCAGTGAACAGAAGCCTCATCAGGATCCCTCTGCTCTAGGAGGCACTGAGGGAAAAGCCCATGGAGGGAGTCCCCCAGGTGATTTTGGCTGAGATGTAACAAAAGCTAGAATTTATGGAGTGGTGTGGGGAAGCAAAGGAGGCCCAAGAGCTGTACCTGAGTGCCCCCAAAAGGATACTCTGGGAAACACCATGACAGTACAAAATCAACCACCTTACCTCGGAGGACCTGAAAGGGGACCACATAGTTCCTGGATGGCTGGCAAGCATTGACTCATTTTGACAGAACATTTGCCATTTTTCTCAGACTTGAGTTTTACCTAGGATTCCTGTACTTCACATTTCTTGTAGTTTTTAAAATTAGATTCTTTCTTTTTTTTTTTCTATGAAAGCCTGCAAATTAAGCATCAGAGTGAATCAGCCTGTCTTCTCCTACAGAGGAGAGGCCTTTTGGATGGTCTTTCGGTGGTAGGGGATGTTCAGACTTGATTCCCCCATAGCCACACTTCTCAGGTGACCACCCCTGTTCCTTTAATGTACTTAACATGCGATCAACAGCCAGCAAGAAAGGGGAAGTTCACCGGCCCTTCTGGGGCTTGAGCTTGCAACCGTTCCTTCATTATAGAACACTATTCTACCCAAATCCAGGTCTCCTAACTGCCTACAGACCAACAAAATACAACATCTATTTCATTATACTCTCCCATGGCCCATTATTGAGATTCTTAAAATGGCAGTTTATTGAAACTTCTATGAATGTTATGCTTTCAAATGAATACTTTTTGTTCTTAAGAGAATCCATGAGCATACACATAAAGACTGAATAATTTCCTCCCCAAAGAAATAAAATAGAAAGTACGGCAGTGACTCAAGATTCTACCTGTGTGACAGCAGTAGAAATGAAATGTTGTTTTTGCTATGATCTGATGAAAAACAGGAGAAAAACACTTACTGTTTTCCTTAGGTGCAGAGTAGTATTCTTTGTGAATGTTAACATTTATTTTCAAATATTTATGCAAATATTATACCGTCAATTCAAAATTATTTTAGTTATCTGTCTCTGGATTATCCCCTTTATGAAAGCATATCTAGAAATTTGCAAACTATTTTTAATAATAGCTTAAAACTGTCAGTGTAGTTTGACATGTAAATATTAGCATATCTACACACACACAGATGCTCACTGTGCATTCCCCAGACAAAACATGCATGAGTGATTTTTAGATAATTTCTACTTTTGAGCTCAGTTGAGGGTGGACTCTATATAAACCCAGGTCACATTATAAATTAATCACATTCCTCCAAGTTAGTTCTGTTTATAAAATGCTATTCAATATTGATAAGTAAAAAAGCCCTTGAAACTAATATAAGAATATCAAGGGAACCGTGCTTGTTCCCTTCCACCAACTGGGGTAGATTTATTAGTTACTTTACCATTATCAGAGAGATTTTATACTGAGATAAATAAGTATTCTGTATTACTTAGTGCTGGTTTGTCACAACTCTCCATCAATTCACTTTCAACTTTGTGCCAGTAAGTAGTTTAAAGGATCTATGGAAACTGTGGATCATATCTTAAAGGTAACCAAGTAAGGATCTTTGCTATTGATACATAATTACATGACTAAATTATTTCCTTAGTATGTTAAGCTTTCTGCAAATACTAGCACATTCTTTGTGCTAGGTCAGTGGTTTTTTAATAAATGTCAAATTTTAATTTTGAAAAGTAATACTTTCAATAGGCATATTTCAGGTATTGCGTGTGCTTTTTAGTCATCAGAAATTCCCAGGCACATATGTTAAAATATTTGTCTTCCTCTCAAAAAGAAATTATATGCTCAAATGCTCTTGAGTTTATCATAAACAGAATAAATACAATAATATATATTTTAATAAATTCCCTAGCTACTAAATGGAAAGAGGGACACAATTTTAAGTATTCCATCAATATTTGAAACCACTATGAATGCAGTCAGCAGAATTTCTAAATTGTTATTGGACACTGTCCATAGATTAACTTCTTCCTAGATAAAAGCTATTCTCATATTATCTAACAAAATTAAATAGACTTGATCCATTGTCAAATGAGAAAATAGAAAGTTACTTAAGAGCAACTTATTTAAAATAATTATTTATGTAGGTAAAACAATCCTGAATCACTATTACTCTTTTCCATTGCTATTATTATTTTCCATTGCTATTGATTTTCTTATTAGAATTCTTTAGTTAACTGTCACCTAATGGAGTTAGAGCTTCTTAATTTTTTTCTATAATTATTTACTGTCTTCAAACTATTGACAAGATATGCCAAATTCAGGGCATGTGGATGCAAAAAGGATAGAAGAATGAGTGCAAAAGTTATAATGAGGTCTAAAGGGCTTGGAGCACTTTAGGTCTCATGACCCACCATATCTACCCAGCCAAAGGCCCCTCTCAGGACAAAGCCCCACACTGAGGAGAAACTTGCTCAGAATAGAAAAGAAAAAAAGGAAAGAAAAAGTCCAGTGAAAAATGGGGTAACAGAGTTGTGAGGTTGCAGAAAGAAGCTCTCATATTTTTGAACACTGCCCAAAACATCAGAAGAGAAAAGTCTACAGGTTTTCTGAATCCTACCTCTTTGTCAAATTACAGGAGAACTAATTTCATGTGAAACTGAGCAACAGCAAAGGAACAAGGTAAAACTCTAACAGAAAAGAAGCAAGGTTAAGTCCCACACAAAGTTATTAAAATGATAAAGTGAATGAAGAACAGAATAGCATCATTATATGGACAATGGGAGAATGCCCCAAATCAGAGGAAAACTAAAATAACCTTTTCAAGGTGAACCAAATTATTAAGAAATTACACAAATACATACAGTAGGTATTGTCTTAAAAGAAATAGAAAGTGAAAAATAAAGAAAATTCTAAAAAACAAATAAAAACTAAAAAGGGATTTGAGATAAGCTGTGGAATTAGAAGTGAGGTAAAGAAGATCCGATATATGTATACTAGAAATGACGTTTAAAAAATCGAAGCGAGAGAACAAAGTGAATCCTAAAAACTAAATCCAGTACAACTTTCCTCACACAGTATGCATGTGAAAATTGATCCAAAAATGACTGGCACCAAGATATTATCCTAATAAAATTCCTGGATTCTAAAGAAGTGAAAAAAAAACTTTTGGGCATCTAGGCAAAAGAGGGCAATTAATTTACAAAGGGAAAAAAAACATTATTTTTAGGCTTATCTGTAATACTTTATACTAGAAGAACATGAAGTAGGAGATTAAGATACTCAAGGGAGAAATATGTATAAATATTTATATATATACATATATACACACACACACACACAACACACATACACACAATCCCTGTATGTATAATATATCAGGATTGTATATTTTTATATATTATTTTATATTTACATTATTATATTCTATATTTATAATATATAAATATTTTACATTTATATAGAAACATATATACATACACACACATACACATACAATCCCTGTGTAAATAATATATCAGGATTATATATTCCTTATATGTATAAGGAGCTATAATGCCATATATTCCTTCTATGTATAATATAAAGATTTTTTTATTCAGCCAAACTCATTATCAAGAATAAAAACCCTAAATAAACTGTTAATATGGAAGAACACAGTGAATATTTTTCCCAGGAACTCTTCCTGAGGCATTTACTAGAGAACAAGATTCAAGCAATCAAAATTACTGGAGAGACATCAACCGTCAACATAAGGACTGATGGGTGTGTGTGTGTGTGTGTGTGTGTGTGTATAGAAGTAAGATAACATGAAGGTTAAGAGAAAGCATAGTTTGAATGGTCACATGTGTTAACAGTGTAGATACAGTATAATTATTTTATAGATTTTGCGGGAGAATAAGTAGACCATATGAAAACATAGTTGAAGTTTTTAGAAATCGTAGGCACAGTGATGGTATTGTTATTCTGAAACTGTGTAATGTGAGAAAAAGCAAATGAGCAGTTATGGAATATTGTAATTCTGTCATCTTCTGTGTTCTTGAGAAGCAGTGTGGAAGAAAGGAGAAACAGATGTAAAATAGAAAAGGTTAAGTAAAAACCTTATAGTTCTGAAATACCTATCCTTCAAAGTAAGAACTGAGACAACTTAGAATCAGTGACTAACTTAGGACCACTGAACATGCCTAGAACCCAATCTATGCTCTTGAAATTTTTAAGAAGCACAAAACACCATCTATGAAGTAGTATTACAGAGAGAGAGACAGAAGGAAGGAGGAGGAGGGAGGGAGGAAGGAGAAGGAAAAAAGGAGGAGAAGAGAAAAAGAGGTAGGGGGAGAGAGAGAAGGAAGAAAAGATGCTGAATTGGATGTAGCCTATAGATTATCAATTTGTAGGAAATAAAGTATCAAGGTGCATTATAAACTGCAACAATGGATAACATCAGCAAAATGAAGACTGGGTCTTGAAAGTTTTGCTTCTTTTAAAAGTAGGCAATTTCTGGTCTGAGGCAGGAAATGTATAAGATGAACCTGAGTAATTTTCCACAGCAGATAGTGAGGAAGCTGTTGAGTGGTGTCAGTTTCATCTTATGGAACCTCAACTTGTAAGGATTCCCATTGGCCAGAGTTGAGACAGTTGTGCTTCAAGAAGGAAATCACTGCATTGTATTAAAACACACTTCACACATTATATGTGTAAGTTTATGAGTTTATAAATGTTCATTGAAAAAGAAAAATATTTTATACTGCCTTTCCTATTCAAACGATACCACTGGGTAACCAAAAAATATAAGTATTCTAGCTAATAAATGAAGGACTGTTTGAATTAAAATGTCATTTTTCAATCTCAATAAGTTAATCTAGTTACTGAATATCAATGACTGCTAAGCATTTCAGAAAGAGAGGCAGACATATGATCTTCGTGATGGAAGTACAAAACACCATCTATGAAGTAGTATCACAGAGAGAGACACAGAAAGAAGAAAAAGGAGGAGGAGAAACAGGAGGACAGAGGGATAGAGGGAGGGAGAAAAAAGGAAGAAGGAAAGAGGGAAGGAAGAAGGAAAAAAGGAAAAAAGAGAAAGGGGTAGGGATCGAAGAAAGAAGGAAAGAAAGAAGCTGAATTGGATGAAGCCTATAGATCAATTATCAATTTATAGGAAATAAAGTATCAAGGTGCATTATAAACTGCAACATTGGATATAATCAGCAAAAGGAAGACTGGGAACTTTATAGGTCACGTGTCCTGCTTTCTTCAACAAATAAATTGCAAGAAAAGAAGACAGTGGAGGGTGATGGACTGAACAACACGTCTTTAAAACAGACGAAATGAACTGTAGTGTTTAGAAATAAACCTTGAGTGATATAGAAAAACAAGAAAGTGATTACAACTTGGGAGGCTAAGATGGGTGGATCACAAAGTCAGGAGACTGAGACCATCCTGGCCAACATGGTGAAACCCTGTCTCTACTAAAAGTACAAAAATTAGCAGGGTATGGTGGCGTGTGCCTGTAGTCCCAGCTACTTGGGAGGCTGAGGCAGGAGAATCACTTGAACCCAGGAAGTGGAGGTTGCAGTGAGCCAAGATCATGCCATTGCACTCCAGCCTGGTGACAGGGCAAAACTCTGTCTCAAAAAAAAAAGAAAAAAGATGCCTTTTAGGAAGGAGTGAAGGTGTTATGAGGAGAATAGATACACAGAGGGCTTCAGGGGACCCTGGTAAAGTTCTGTGTCTTGGCCTGGGTAGTGTTGAAAAAGTTGGTCACTTTATAATATATTAAGCTCTTCATTTGTGAGCCTTTCTGATTCTATGTGATATTAACACTAAAAAGGATTTTTTGTTTTTTGTTTTAATGTGGAAGGATTTGGACAGGTCAAGACAAAAAGCTAGGTTCAGCAGTCCGGTGGTGCAGAGCTGAGGCAGAGGGGCTTGATGGATCACCGTCAGATCATTCACAGTCACATATGGGAGGTGAACAGAGCTGAGGCGGAGGGGCTTGGTGGATCACCGTCAGATCATTCACAGTCATATGCAGGAGGTGAACAGAGCTGAGGCAGAGGGGCTTGGTGGATCACCATGAGATCATTCACAGTCACATGTGGGAGGTGAACAGAGCTGAGGCGGAGGGGCTTGGTGGATCACCGTCAGATCATTCACTCTTATGGAGGAGGTGATTGAGAGATGTCCTGCTTCGTTTTACATGTCCAGCAAAACTCCGACCAAGCTCAAATCCAGCATCCTTTCTACTTTGCCTTTGCAGCTCAGTATTGGTGCAGAGAAACAGAAGACTCTGCTCATGAGCTGTCCTTTAAATTCGTCATCTCTGACCTCAGGAGTGCCGTCTAGCAGTGATGCCGACTTCCTCTCTCCTCCCTTTCCTTCATCACTCATACCTTTCCTCTTCCTCAAATCCCAGTCCCCCTCTGCCTGTCTGCACCTGGGCCAAAGCAATCAGCTGGGCCTCCTTTTCCTAAGGATGGCTGCCTTCGCTCTGAAGGCCAACCCCTCCACAGATCCTTTAGATCCCCCTCCAACCTGCTCAAGGACAGAGCTCTTTCTCTGGCCTAAACCCATTTGCGCTTCTCGTCTCAGTCCTGCCTTCAGCATAGTATCATATCGTTATTTCCCCATTTTCAAAAGTCCTTTACAACCCCAGAGTCCCCAGAGTCCCCTCCAATGCCCACCCCTATCTCTGCTCCCCTTTTCAGGTAAACTCCTTTAAAAAAGTGTCCATTCTTACTTCTTCAGATTCCTCTCCTCCAAGTCTTTCCGGACTCCACTCCAAAGGCTTTCAGCTCCATGACTCCACTGAAATAACTCTTGTCGAGACCCCAGTGGCAGCCACACACCCAGCTCCAACCACAGCTCATCATGGCAGCCTCCTTGAGATGTGTGTTCCCTTGGCTCTCGGGACACCTGGGCCCTCCTCAGTTTTCACTGCCTCATAGGCCGCTGCTCCTCAGTCTCCTTTGCTGTTTTCTCACCTTCCCTGCAGAGGTTGGATAATCACATGTAGCCTTGTAACACGGTCAGGTTGTCATAGATCCAACCTAGTGTCAAACTTTGCTAATAATTTCAAGGATGCAGGTAATCCTGAGATACAGGCAGGACCTAGAGACATTCGGGTCGCCAGTGCACCTTCTCAGGTCCTTCCTTGGTATTTGGGAAAGTGCTGTAGTCAAGGTTTATGTATGAAGCCTCTAGGAAATCCATGCAATAACCACTAACACGCAATCTCCCAGTTACATAAACTGTCTCATCATTCATTACATTGGAACTATCTTCGTTGTATCCTCTGATAATTGCACAGGTTATGACACTGTCCAGGGACCCTTACCCCGTAAAGTCACAGATTCTAGTTCATCTGTCATCCAAACTCTTAGACCACTTTTCTAGTAAACGCTGCTGCCTATGTGTGCCATTCACATGTTTACAAGGAGACCAGATCATCTTTTTCTTTCTCTCCTGGGGCCAGAAAAATGAGAAAATGGATTAGAGGCTCATGCTAATGACTTCAAAATTTGTGTCTGGACCCATGCCTTTCCCCTAAACTACAAACTTATTTATTCAGTTAGCTGCTGGACATTTTGACACTGTGTAATAGTGTATTAAACTGAACATAAGCACAATAGATATAATGATTTCATGCCTCAACTCCCCGCACACACACACACACACACACACACACACACACACACACCTTTCTTCTTCCACAGTTGTCCCCACACCCCACACCTCCGCCCCCATCTCCTGTCTTCTCAGGAAACAGGGAAATACGTTATACACTCACACTTGACTCCTCTTTTTCTCTCACACCGTGCATCCAACCTGACTGAAAATTCTGCAATTTCTCCCTTGAAATTATACCCAGAATTCAACCACTGATCCCACCTCCAGCATCACCTTCCCGGTTCAAGCCACTGCCATCTCTTGCGTAGATGTTGAAATAAGCTCCTACATGCCTCTCTGCTTCCTGCCTCCACCCTGGCCCTCCAGAGGGTATTCCAAACATAGCAGCCAGGAGGATGTCTTTAAAATATTGGTCAAATTATGTCACACCTCAGCTCAGAGTTCTGCAGTGGTTCTGGTACGTTCCAGAATAACAGCCAGGGTTCTGAAAGCAGCTGTTGGGGAACTACATATTCTAGATCCTCACGAACTCTCCAACTTCACCTTCTGTTTTTTCCCTCCTTGTTCATTCTGCCTCTGCCCCAGTGCCCCTCTTACTGTACCCTGAACACCAACCACATCAGCACACTGGGGCTTAAACTCTTCAGACATTTGCTTAAACACACCTGCTTAGTAACACATTCTCTAATCGCCTCTTTAAAATTGAAATCTGCACCTTTTTTGGAATCTCTCTCTTCCACACTTAGCACTGTTGGAAATACTAGACATCCTAACCTCTTGGTACTATTACAGTGCTGTGGATGAAGGCGAGAACTTTGTTCATTCACTGCTATAACCCCAGCCCCTCAACAGTGTCTAGAATGTAGTAGGCTCTCAATCAATGTTGCATTATTTAATTAATAATTGAGCAAATCTATTTGACTTGATCTGAGTTTATATTACAAATAATGTGAGAAGCCCTTGAAAATGATCTGGTGGAGTTTGGAATTTATTTGCAGGCTGGGGAAACCATTAAAGGAAATTGAGCAAAGCAGTAGCAGAAAGAAATGAAGTCAGGGACACAGGAAATCATGCTTTAAGAATAATGATAAAGGGAAAATATGATGCTTTAACATTAGTCTTCTTCTAGCTCCCTGGTACTGTGTGGGCTGCCAACAATTATGAGGTAGAACGTTGGGCCAGTTTTCAAAATAATTGTAAAACCTTGTTGAATCTCAATGGTGGAGGCATGAAAATATATTGCTTTATAGGATTCATAGTGATGTATGATAAGTGTTCATTTAATACATAAATATGTTCCTTAAAATATATATGAAATGAGATTCTTGAAATACAGTTGGTGGAAATAATCTCATAAAATATAAAACTTTGGAAAATCTGTTTTCTGAAGACAAAAAAAGCAAAGAGTAAACTCATATGTCTTGCCAGTTGAATTTGGTATTTTTCTACATTAAACCCTACCTTGTCCTCCCCTGTCAACCCCCAGCCTTCTCCTTCCCCTTAACACACACACACACACACACACACACATACACATACACACACACACACACATACACACACACACGTACACACACACACACACACACGTGTACATGCATTATTTTACTGAAACTGGTTAAGCAAGAAATATCATAAACTGTCAGCTCCTAACCCTTTGGCTGAAATATACAGTCAATTTGAAAGCTCACTCTGCTTTTTGGGTTTCACAGTACAACCGGTACCAGCAGTATGCTGCGGAGGAGTGTGTCCTACAGATGGGGGGCGTGTTATGCCCCCGCCCTGGCTGTGGAGCAGGGCTGCTGCCTGAACCTGACCAGAGAAAGGTCACCTGCGAAGGGGGCAACGGCCTGGGCTGTGGGGTGAGTACTGTCCGCCCCGCTGGGGTGTGTGTTCCTGTCCTTGTTTGCTTTTGCAAATGGGCTGGGATTATATTTTTATTTTATTTTCATTTTCCCTTTGGACACAGACATCTTTGAACTTATGTGTAAGAAAATAGATTTTAAATTCCTTTATAGGACTCCAGATTTGAAAATGTATATATTTATTTTGGGGAAAAAAGTTATATTAAGATTTTCTGCTTTGGTTGCTTATGAAAGTATTTAGGATGCTGTGAGCCACTAGGTCAGACTTTGAAACTTTTCTCGCAGTACTCAGGTGATTCAGAGCAAAAGTGTATTCTTTCTTCAGAGTTGCCTTTAAGTAGACAGGAGTGAAGGAGAAAGAATTCTCCATCAGTGATGTCTTAGTGGCATTGCTTGCCTAAGTATTTCAAGAAATAAAATGAAGGTTAATATGGAAAACTTGAAATGTTATTGTGTCATAAAAATCATTTTAAATAGAGATGAACAAAACTAATGGTGTCTCTTATGGAAGCAGAATAAGAAACGTGGAAAATGTTTGTTCTAAGAGGTGAAACCATGTCCTGGATGGCTTTTCGAATGAATCTATGGCTGCAATCTATGGCTCAGAGGGGAAAGAAGCATAACTCAAACACAAAAAAGCTTACTAAATCATAGGTTAAAATGACAAATGGATAATAATCCTGATATTAAATTTCATGCAGCCTGGAAAAGTAAGAAAGTGTATGTGCTTATAAAAGTCTATTGAATTTTGATGGGAAACATTTCTTTTAAAATTGCAACTTCGCTGGTCGTGGTGGCTCATGCCTGTAATCCCAGCACTTTGGGAGGCTGAAGTGGGCAGATCACAAGGTCAAGAGACTGAGACCATCCTGGCCAACATGGTGAAACCCCGTCTCTGCTAAAAATACAAAAATTAGCTGGGCATGGTGGCACGTGCCTGTGGTCCCAGCTACTTGGGAGGCTGAGGTGGAAGAATCGCTTGAACCCAGGAGGCAGAGGTTGCAGTGAGCCGAGATTGCGCCACTGCATTCCAGCCCAGCAACAGAGCAAGACTCTGTCTCAGAAAATAATAGTAATAATAAATAAAAACTAATAATAATAAAACTGCAACTTCATGAAGAGTTTTGTGCAAGAAGAAGCACAGAGAGCAGAGGTGTACTAGCCAGGCCTGATTTGGGGCTGAGCACTGTAAGGAATCTAGAAATAAATTAGCATTTGTTTTCCTTAGTGAAGCTTCCTTTATGCCATGCAGTGGGGCTCACAAAACCCTGGGTTGAGCAATGGAGTAGAGAAAGTGGAAGTTGAAACATAATGAGATACCATGGTGCCTAAGTGATACCTCTGGATTCCTAATCGTGATTGCATTAGAATGAAAACTCAAGTGATGTTTACTGTCCCTGGAGATGATGGAAATCAGGACACACTCTCCAGCTGTAGTCATTGTCATGTGCTGAAAAACCTGCACTGATCGTATGTGGCCTCAGCAGTTTGCCAACCTCTAGGATTAGAATGCTGGCAAATGTTATCTTTTAAAATGAGCTTTTAACGAATTGCTTTTAACGACTGGCTAAATTGTGTGCTTCTGACTGCTAATTGCCTACTCTGGTTCCATCCTCTGAAGCTGGCTTTTAAGATTTTAACTTTCCCTAGGAGGTAGAGACTTTCTCTGGGCCATCTTTTGCATTTGGTTGTTGATGTTGCTTTAAGAATGTTGAGGAGTTTATGTAATGTGAAATCTTGAATATGTTTATCTTCCCTTTTTTATACAAGTAAATTGTAAGTAAATAACCTATATACTTAAGCTCCAAATCATGGCAAATTATTTTAGAAGTGAATCAAAATGCTGTAATATCTTTGGATTAAAAGACTTTGTAGGCATACTTTACTTAAAGGAGGATAGCTGTATTCTCAAGGTTTCTTTCTCGTTGGGAAATTCTGGGTAATGTACTTTGTTTGAATTTGTTTTGTTTTGTTGGTTTTGGAGGTGTGTTTGTTGGTTTGTGTATTAGTTATCTATGACTGCATAGCAACTCTAAATTCTAACAATTTAACATAATAGAAATGTATCATCTCACAGAGTTTCTGAGGGTCAGGAATCACTCATGAGTGGCTTTGCTGGGTAGTTCTGGCTCAGGGTTCCTCCTGAGTTTACAGTTGGGTTGCAGTTATCTGAAGGCTTAACTGGGGCTGGAAGATCCACTTCCAACATGGCTCATTCACATGACTGTTGGCAAAAAAGCCCTCAGTTCCTCACTGGCTATTGTCAGAAGGCCACAGTGCCTAACCACATGACCCTTGTCTTAGGCTGTTCATCCCTATGATGGCAGCTGGCTTCCCCCAGAGAAAGCAGTCCAAAAGAGAGAACAGTGAGGAAGCCACAGTGCCTTGTAGGACCAAATCCCCAAAGCTGTAGCTGTCATTCCCACTTTATTCATTAGATATGAGATACTAGATCCAGCTCACTCTCAAAGGGAAGGGAGTTGGGCTCCATCTTAAAGACTGTCAAAGAATTTATGGACATATTTTAAACCACAGCAGTTTGCAATTTAAAGAAGCTGAAAAAAGAACAGAGAAGTGATTTTCTAAAGGGTACGCTGAGCTGTTTGCCTTCCTTCCCCTTCCTGTCTTTTTGCCCCAGTCTCCATACTCTTTTCCAAGCTTATGTCCATTCCCATTGCTTTGGCTTCTCAGCAGACATAAATCAACCTCATCATTGCCCTTTGTCTTCAAATCCCAAACTTTCACAGAAGGATGCTCACCTAACTTGACTGCTAAAGGAATTCCATAGTGATTTTAAAAAGGAGGTTGGGTTGAATGTGTGAAGTTCAAACCCTGGCTTCACAAACTTCTAGTGGTCTTAATCTTTCTGAGTTTCCTTATCCCTGAAATAAGATACAGAAGAGCAATCCTATATAAGACTACTGTGAATACTAAATGAGATAATAAGTGTAAAATACTTAGAATAGTTCCTGGCATAGAGTAAGTGCAGATTTATTTAATATTTAATCAAAAGTTTAATGAATATTTATTCAAAACTCACCCAAAAGACCCAACATTCAAGGAAAATTGCTTACAATGGTATTCATTGGGTATACTCTTCCATATAATCTAGAATCAAGGATGTAGTCAGATCTACAGCAGGAAATGGGGCACCTAGACCTTACTATTTCTATATCTTAAAATAATCGCTTTTCCTAAATACTACTTCGCCATGATGCCAAGTCTGATATGAGTACCAGGCACACCTATGCTTGTCCTGAGGAAAATTGCCCTTAAGGATGTTGGTACACCAACTGCTAACGTTTGCCTCTGATAGTTGACTGCTAGAAAATCTAAAGCTACATCTATGGGCTCCCTATAGTGTATATTGAGGTCATTAACACAATGGATTTGGAAACTGGTTTCCTGGCTTGTTTCCTGTTTCCTTCTTTCTCTTCCCCTTTTCTTGATGCATGTTGTTTTGCTGTGGTTTGTACAACCTTGTAAGCCGCCCATCTTTTTTGGATTTAAGGAGCATAATGGAAAGCCATTGTCTGGAAGAAACTGTGGTTAGATTATGTCACTTCAGAAGTAGAACATGAACCAATACATAAAAGTTAGAAGACAATGAATCTCTGCTTACTCTTTGCTATAATACTACGGACAACCAAGAACAAAATAAGCTGCCTCAGGGAGGAATGAGTGCCTCACTCTATACATTGTTTAAGGAAAAGTCATTGGTAGCAAAGCTATAGAAGAATTATGGAGTCCTAGATGTGGGAAAAGCCCCTAGTAGACATCATTAACTCCAGTGATTCTTAGGGTGTAATTCACAGATTTATTGTAAGACACCTGTGAATTCACCCATGCTTTGTTATTTTCCCTCAACTATCAAGATAGAAAAAGTACAACACTTACTATGCGGGTATGCAAGAAATGTTTCCTGATACAAAAAAAAAATCTCTGTCATTTGTGGGATTTAAAATTTTTCTGAGCTGACACCCATGTGTTGAGCTTCAGGCTCCAGATGATTCTGATCTAGTCATTTCACCAACTACCATGTGCCTGGCTGGTCTTCTGTACATCTGTGGTTTCTACTGTATGTCATTTCCATCTGAAGGCTTCTGTGTCTTGAGTTGAGCTTTTGTAAAATAGGTGCCATAGTTAGTATTTACCACTCTTTCGTTCAAACATACGTGAATGTCCATTGGAAAATCAGATTCCAGACACTTTGCACCAATGTGTCACAGATTTGTCTGTTCCGTGAGGAGCAATGTACCTTAACTAAAAAATGAAGACAGGGATTTTCATTTAAATGATGTCAGTCCACCAAGGAAAGGCCTGATAAATATAGGGTGGATACAGCAAATTTATTACCATTATAAATAATTATTTGAAAGTACCGCCTACCAGGATTCAAGTTGCAGTGTTCCACTGGGTTCCTGTCTATATTCCTGTCCTAAGTCTTTACATTCTTCTTGGTAAATCGTGTACTTGGTGTTTAACATTCATTGAATGTATGAATGAATGAATAGAATGTATGGTTTAGTGAATCTTAATAATGGAGGAGTAATAACAATAAACTATCACTTTTATTTTCCAATATTAATAATCATTTATCCCAGTATTAGAACTGCTTACCTTGCCCCAACAAAGACTTCTTCAAAAAATATTTAAGTAGGGGGGATCCCAAGATGGCTGAATAAGAGACAGCTCCAGAAAGCAGCTCCCAGAGAGAGAGATGCAGAAGCCAAGTGGTCTCCACAATTCCAAACGAGGTGCCAGGTTAATTTTGTGGGTCTGGTTGGACAGTGGACATAAACCAAATAGGGCAAGTTGAGGCAAGACAGGGCACTGCTCCACCCAGGAGGTGTGTGCAACCTACTGGAGGACCAGGGGATCTCCCCTTCTGACACTTCAGTTCGGATACAGCTGTCCACCCAAGCCCTCTACAACCACAGAACAGGAGATCTTCACCAGGCTGAAAAGCCTCAGCGAGCTGCCTGAACAGGGCAAAACAGCAACTTTGGCCGGCTCCAGGGCTGTCAGCATAGATCTAGGCAGAAGCACCGACTGATGCCGAGAAAGCCAAAAAGCCGGTGGGACGGAGCTACCCGCCCTCAAGAAAGAAGGGGAACTGAATGCAGGGAAACAGCCCATGTGGCAGGATGGGTCCCCCCCCGCCAACACACACAAACTCCAGCAGGCTAAAAAACTCTCACTCCAGAGTTATGCGCCCAGAACGTCAGTTAGAGAGTGACCAGGAATGATTGAGCTCAGTGGCTGGAAGGGAAGCTGCTATCGCAGAAGCAGACCTAATTTTCCTAAGTAAATAAAAGATGCAGCGGCTCCACTGAATCTGTGGCAGCCCAGCAGCACCTATGCAGGCAGACAAAGGAAAGGCCGCCTCCTCAAGCAGCTACCTGAGATCAAAACTATATAAACCCAGCGAGATGAGAAGAAACCAGCACAAGAAGGATAAAACCATCAAAAACCAGAATGTCTCTCCCCCACCACGAGATCACAACTCCTCACCAGCAAGGGAACAAAGCAGGATGGAGAACAAATTTGACAAATTGAAAGAAGCAGGCTTGAGAAGGTGGGTAATAACAAACTTCTCTGAGTTAAAGGAACATGTTCTAACCCAATGCAAAGAAACTAAAAGCCTTGAAAAAAGGTTTGACAAAATGCTAACTAGAATAACCAGCTTAGAGAAGAACATAAATAACTTGATGGAGTTGAAAAGCACAGCACAAGAACTTCATGAAGCATACACAAGTTTCCATAGCCAAATAGATCAAGCAGAAGAAAGGATATCAGAGATTGAAGATCAATTCAATGAAATAAAATGAGAAGGCAAGAAAAAAGAACAAAGAGTGAAAAGAAATGAACAAAGCCTTCAAGAAATATGGGATTATGTGAAAAGACCTAATCTATGCTTGATCAGTGTACCAGAAGATGACGGGGAGAATGAATCCAATATCTTCAGGATATGATCCAGGAGAACTTCCCCAACCTAGCAAGGCAGGCCAACATTCAAATATAGGAAATACAGAGAACACCACAATGATACTCCTCTAGAAGAGCAACCACAAGGCACATAATTGTCAGGTTCACCAGGGTTGAAACGAAGGACAAAATACTAGGGGCAGCCAGAGAGAAAGATCAGGTCACCCACAAAGGGAAGCACATCAGACTCACAGTGGATCTCTCAGCAGAAACCCTACAAGCTAGAAGAGAGTGGGGGCCAATATTCTACATCCTTAAAGAAAAGAACTTTCAACCCAGAATTTCATGTCCAGCCAAACTAAGCTTCATAAGTGATGGAGAAATGAAATCCTTTATGGACAAGCAATTGCTGAGAGATTTTGTCACCACCAGACCTGCCCTACAAGAGCTCCTGAAGGAAGCACTAAACACAGAAAGGAAAAACCAGTACCAGCCACTGCAAAAAAGAACCAAATGGTAAAGACCAACGACACAATGAAGAAATTATGCCAAACAAAGGGCAAAACAACCAACCGGTAATAAAATGGCAGGATCAATTCATGCATAACAATATTAACATTAAATGTAAATGGACTAAATGCCCCAATCAAAAGACACAGACTGACAAATTGGATAAAAAGCCAAGAACCATCGGTGTGCTGTATTCAGGAGACTCATCTCACGTGCAAAGACACACATAGACTCAAAATAAAGGGATGGAAGATTTACCAAGCAAATGGAGAGCAAAAAAAAAGCAGAGGTGGCAATCCTAGTCTCTGATAAAACAGACTTTACACCAACAAAAATCAAAAGAGACAAAGAAGGGCCCTACATAATGGTAAAAGGATCAGTACAACAAGAAGAACTAACTATTCTAAATATATATGCACCAAATACAGGAGCACCCAGATACATAAAGCAAGTCCTTAATTACCTACAAAGAGACCTAGACTCCCGCACAATAATAGTGGGAGACTTTAACACTCCACTGTCAATATTAGACAGATCAATGAGACAGGAAATCAACAAGGAAATCCAGGACTTGAATGCAGATCTGGACCAAGCAAACTTAATAGACATTTACAGAACTCTTAACCCCAAATCCACAGAACATATATTCTTCTCAGCACCACATTGCACTTACTCTAAAATCAACCACATAATTGGAAGTAAATCACTCCTCAGCAAATGCAAAAGAACAGAAATCATAACAAACAGTCTCTCAGACCACAGTGCAATCAAATTAGAACTCAGGATTAAGAAACTAACTCAAAACCTCACAACTTCATGGAAAATGAACAACTGGCTCCTAAATGTAGACTGGATAAACAATGAAATGAAGGCAGAAATAAAGATGTTCTTCAGAACCAATGAGAACAAAGATACAACATACCAGCATCTCTGGGACACAGTTAAAGCAGTGTCTAGAGGAAAATTTATGGCAATAAATGCCCACATGAGAAGCAAGGAAAGATCTAAAATCCACACCCTATCATAAAAATTGAAAGAGCTGGAGGAGCAAGATCAAAAAAACTCAAAACCTAGCGGAAGACAAGAAATAACCAAGATCAGGGCAGAACCGAAGGAGATAGAGACACAAAAAACCCTTCAAAAAATCAACCAATCCAGGAGCTGGCTTTTTGAAAAGATCAACAAAATAGATAGACCGCTAGCCAGACTAATAAAAAGAAAAGGGAGAAGAATCAAATAGATGCAATAAAAAATGATAAAGGGGACATCACCACTGATTCCACAGAAATACAGACTACAATCAGAGATTATTACAAACAACTCTATGCACACAAACTAGTAAATTTGGAAAAAAATTGATAAATTCCTAGACACTTGCACTGTCCCAAGACCAAACCAGGAAGAAGTTGAATCCCTGAACAGACCAATAACAAGGGCTGAAGTTGAGGCAGCAATTAATAGCCTACCAACTAAAAAAAGTCCAGGTCCAGATGGGTTTACAGCCGAATTCTACCAGATGCACAATGAAAAGCTGGTACCATTCCTTCTGAAACTATTCCAATACAAAAAGAGGGAATCCTCCCTAACTCATTTTATGAGACCAACATCATCCTAATACCAAAACCAGGCAGAGACGCAACTAAAAAAGAAACTTCAGGCCAATATCCATGATGAACATTGATGCAAAAATCTTCAATAAAATACTGGCAAACACAGCAAATCAAAAAGCTTATTCATCGTGATCAAGTAGGCTTCATCCGGGGGATGCAAGGCTGGTTCAACATATGCAAGTCTATAAATGTAATCCATCACATAAACAGAACCAAAAACAGAAAACACGTGATTATCTCAATAGATGCAGAGAAAGCCTTCAACAAAATTTAATAGTCGTTTATGCTAAAAACCCTCAATAAACTAGGGATCAGTGGTACATATCACAAAATAATAAAAGCTATTTATGACAAACCCAAAGCCAATATCATACTGAATAGGCAAAAACTGGAAGCATTCCCTTTCAAATCTGGCACTAGACAAGGTTGCCCTCTTTCAATACTCCTATTCAATATAGTAGTGGAAGTTCTAGCCAGAGCAATCAGGTAAGAAAAAGAAATAAAGGACATTCAGTTAGGAAAAGAGGAAGCCAAACTGTCTCTATTTCCAGACAACATAAATGTATATTTAGAAGACCCCATCGTCTCAGCCCAAAATCTCCTGAAACTGATAAGCAACTTCAGCAAAGTCTCAGGATAAAAAATCGATGTGCAAAAATCACAAGCATTCATATACACCAATAACAGACTTAAAGAGAGCCAAATCAAGAACGAACTGCCATTCACAATTGCTACAAAGACAATAAGATACCTAGGAATACAAGTAACAAAGGATGTAAAGGACCTCTTCAAGGAGAAGTACAAACCACTGCTCAATGAAATAAGAGAGGACACAAACAGATGGAAAAACATTCCATGCACATGGTTGGGAAGAATCAACATCGTGAAAATGGCCATACTGTCCAAAGTAATTTATAGATTCAACACTATCCCCATCAAGCTACCAATGACCTTCTTCACAGAACTGGAAAAAAACACTTCAAACTTCATATGGAACCAAAAGAGAGCCTGCATAGCCAAGTCAATTCTAAGCAAAAAGAACAAAGGCATCATGTTGCCTGACTTCAAACTATACTACAAGGCCACAGTAATCAAAACAGCATGGTACTGGTACCAAAACAGAGACATAGACCAATGGAACAGAACAGAGGCCTCAGAAGCAACACTCCACATCTACAATCATCTGGTTTTTGACAAACCTGAAAAAAAAAACAAGCAATGGGGAAAGGATTCCCTGTTTAATAAATGGTGTTTGGAAAACTGACTAGCCATCTGCAGAAAGCAGA
>CAUYLG010043847.1:0-42673 GCA_963573385.1 Cacajao melanocephalus
TCTCTGATAAAATAGACTTTAAACCAACAAAGATCAAAAGAGACAAAGAAGGGCATTACATTATGGTAAAGGGATCAATGCATCAAGAAGAGCTAACGATCCTAAATATATACACACCCAATACAGGAGCGCCCAGATACATAAAGCAAGTTCTTAATGACATACAAAGAGACTTAGACTCCCACACAATAATAGTGGGAGACTTTAACACTCCACTGTCAATATTAGACAGATCAACGAGACAGAAAATTAACAAGGATATCCAGGATTTGAACTCAGATCTGGACAAGGCAGACCTAATAAACATCTACAGAACTCTCCACCCCAAAGCCACAGAATATACATTCTTCTCAGCACCACATTGCACCTACTCTAAAATTGACCACATAATTGGAAGTAAATCCCTCCTTAGCAAATGCAAAAGAACAGAAATCATAACAAACAGTCTCTCAGAACACAGGGCAATCAAATTAGAACTCAGAATTAAGAAACTAACTCATAACTGCACAACTTCATGGAAACTGAACAACTGGCTCCTGAACATCGACTGGATAAACAATGAAATGAAGGCAGAAATAAAGATGTTCTTCGAAACCAATGAGAATGAAGACACAACGTATCAGAATCTCTAGGACACATTTAAAGCAGTGTCTAGAGGAAAATATATAGCAATAAGTGCCCACACGAGAAGTGAGGAAAGATCTAAAATCAACACCCTATCGTCAAAATTAGCTAGAGAAGCAAGATCAACAAAACTCAAAAGCTAGCAGAAGACAAGAAATAACTAAGACTAGAGCAGAACTGAAGGAGATAGTCACAAAAAAAACCCTTCAAAAAATCAAAAAATCAATAAATCTAGGAGCTGTTTTTTTTACAAGATCAGCAAAATAGGCAGACTGCTAGCCAGATTAATAAAAAAGAAAAAGGAGAAGAATCAAATAGATGCAATAAAAAAAGATAAAGAGGAAATCACCACTGATTCCACAGAAATACAAACTACAATCAGAGATTACTACAAACAACTCTATGCACATAAACCAGTAAACCTGGAAGAAATGGATAAATTCCTGGACACTTGCACCCTCCCAAGCCTAAACCAGGAAGAAGTTGAAACCTTAAATAGACCAATAACAAGGGCTGAAGTTGAGGCAGCAATTAATAGCCTACCAACCAAAAAAAGCCCAGGTCCAGATACAGCCAAATTCTACCAGACATACAAAGAGGAGCTGGTACCACTCCTTCTGAAACTATTCCAAACAATACAAAAAGAGGGAATCCTTCCCAAATCATTTTATCAGACCAACATCATCCTGATACCAAAACCCAGCCGAGACTCAACAAAAAAAGAAAACTTCAGGCCAATATCCATGATGAACATAGATACAAAAATCTTCAACAAAATACTGGCAAACCGATTGCAATAACACATCAAAAAGCTTATCCATCACGATCAGGTAGGCTTCCTCCCAGGGACACAAGGCTGGTTCAACATACACAAGTCTATAAACGCAATCCATCACGTAAACAGAACCAAAGACAAAAACCACATGATTATCTCAATAAATGCAGAGAAAGCCTTGATAAAATTCAACAGCCTTTATGCTAAAAACTCTCAATAAACTAGGTATCGAAAGAACATATCTCAAAACAATAAAAGCTATTTATGACAAACCCACAGCCAAAATCCTACTGAATGGGCAAAACCTGGAAGCACTCCCTTTGAAATCCAGCACTAGACAAGGATGCTCTCTGTCATCACTCTTATTCAATGTAGTATTGGAAGTTCTAGCCAGAGCAATTAGGCAAGAAAAAGAAATAAAGGGTATTCAAATAGGAAAAGAGGAAGTCAAATTGTCTCTATTTGCAGATGGCATGGCTGTATATTTAGAAGACCCTATCATCTCAGCCCAAAATCTCCTGTAACTGATAAGCAAATTCAGCAAAGTCTCAGGATACAAAATCAGTGTGCAGAAATCACAAGCATTCCTATACATCAATAACAGACAAACAGAGAGCCAAATCATGAGCAAACTCCCATTCACAATTGCTACAAAGAGAATAAAATACCTAGGAATACAACTAACAAGGGATGTGAAGGACCTCTTCAAGGAGAACTACAAACCACTGCTCAAGGAAATAAGAGAGGACACAAACAGATGGAAAAACATCCCATGCTCATGGTTAGGAAGAATCAATATCATGAAAATGGTCATACTGCCCAAAGTAACTTATAGATTCAAGGCTATCCCTGTCAAGCTACCAGTGACCTTCTTCACAGAACTGGACAAAACCACCAGTTAAACTTCATATGGAACCAAAAGAGAGCCCGCATAGCCAAGACAGTCCTAAGCAAAAAGAACAAAGTTGGAGGCATCATGCTACCTGATTTCAAACTATACTACAAGGCTACAGTAATCAAAACAGCATGGTACTGGTACCAAAACAGAGATATAGACCAATGGAACAGAACAGAGGCCCTGAAGGCAACACCACACATCTGTAACCATCTGATCTTTGACAAACCTGACAAAAACAAGCAATGGGGAAAGGATTCCCTGTTTAATAAATGGTGTCGGGAAAACTGGCTAGCCATGTGCAGAAAGCAGAAACTGGACCCCTTCCTGACACCTTACGCTAAAATTAACTCCAGACGGATTAAAGACTTAAACATAAGACCTAACACCATAAAAACCCTAGAAGAAAACCTAGGCAAAACCATTCAGGACATAGGCATAGGCAAGGACTTCATGACTAAAACACCAAAAGCATTGGCAACAAAAGCCAAAATAGACAGATGGGATCTAATTAAACCCCAGAGCTTCTGCACAGCAAAAGAAACAATCATTAGAGTGAACTGGCAACCAACAGAATGGGAAAAAATTTCTGCAATATACCCATCTGACAAAGGACTTATATCCAAAATCTACAAAGAACTAAAGCAGATTTACAAGAAAAAAACAAACCCATTCAAAAGTGGGCAAAGGAAATGAAGAGACCCTTTTGAAAAGAAGACATATATGAGGCCAACAAACATATGAAAAAATACTCATCATCACTGGTCATTAGAGAAATGCAAATTAAAACTACAATGAGATACCATGTCATGCCAGTTAGAATGGCAATCATTAAAAAATCTGGAGACAACAGATGCTGGAGAGGATGTGGAGAAATAGGAACACTTTTACACTGTTGCTGGGAGTGTAAATTAGTTCAACCATTGTGGAAGACAGTGTGGCGATCCCTCAAGGACCTAGAAATAGAAATTCCATTTGACCCAGCGATCCCATTACTGGGTATATATCCAAAGGATTATAAATCGTTCTGTTATAAGGACACATGTACATGTATGTTCATTGCAGCACTGTTTATGATAGCAAAGACTTAGAACCAACCCAAATGCCCATCGATGATAGACTGGACAGGCAAAATGTGACACATATACACTGTGGAATACTATGCAGCTATAAAAAATGATGAGTTCATGTCCTTTGTAGGGACGTGGATGAACCCAGAAACCATCATTCTCAGCAAACTGACACAAGAACAGAAAATCAAACACCACATATTCTCACTCATAGGCAGGTGTTGAACAATGAGAACACATGGACACAGGGAGGGGAGGATCACACACTGAAGTCTGTGGTGGGAGACTAGGGGAGGGACAACAGTGGGTAGGGATTTAGGGAGGGGTAACCTGGGAAGAAATGCCAGATATAGGTGATGGGGATGCAGGCAGCAAACCACATTGCCATGTATGTACCTATGCAGCAATCCTGCATATTCTTTACATGTACCCCAGAATCTAAAATGCAGTTAAAATATATATATATCATATTGGACATAACAGGTGCTGGACAATTGCACTGGGCTTTAACTTAAAGGTAGGGAGTCATCCCCTGCTATCCAGGTACTTTATTTTCGTACACTTCTAGAGAAGCAGGATGCAGTAGAATCTTCCTGTGCTTTATTGGTAAGTCATGATTTTGGAACACAGTGATACTCCTGAAATACTTGATTGACTTTGTTGATAACACTGCAGTCTTATGATATTGTCATGGCCCTTTTTTTCTTCTGTTGCTAAGTATTTCTATTTTTTGCTATTTACGTGGGCCTATATAATAGAATCAGAAAGATGCTGAAGTAAGATCATCAATCTAAAGAATATCTTAATCATTTTTCTGTTACTACTTTATAGCAGTTTTCTTTTTCTTTACTGATCTAGCCTTTTCTAGTGGTTCGTACTTTATTCATTCTGAATTGTCTCATATATAACCTGTCAGGAAAAAGAGTAAAAACCTACATGTGATACTAACTCAAGAGGACCATAATCCAGAGCTTTATATAAAGCAAATTCTAAGGTTTATACTTAACCATATATTTATTTACACTATCTTTTGTCATGCATCCATAAACTATTAGTTGCTCTACATACCTGATTTCATAAAACACATGATTTTTTTCTTTGAAACATGACACTCAATTGGTTACTAAAGTCTTCATATTCCTTTTGTCACCTTATCATCTACCCTTTAAAGTTGATTTCAATCCTATGTAATGGTATTGCAACTTTCATTTAACAGTATCATGTCTTTAACTCATATATTACATGGAGAGTTTTAATTCCAGCACTCATCATTGAATGAATAATGGCTTCCTTTTAGGTCATTTCTTTGGCACTTCTTATATTCCTAGAATTTATGTAAATACTCCTAGAATTTATGTTTTTTTCTTCTAACTCTAAAGGAGAATAGAAGTTCAAAATACAATTTTGATAAAAACTAGTTCTGGGTTCTTAGACATTTTGTTTCTGGATAAAAATACAAATTAATATTTCTGACATATCCTCAGTTTTCTAAATATTGTGTATATTTCAAAACTGCAATGCTAACATCTTAGTCCATGAGTATTGGTAGCCAAGCAGCTCTCACAAGGGCTTTAGATTTGTCCAGTGTATGACAGCAGGCAATAGCAAGAAATTTTATTGGGGATGATCTATTTATTGTGTCATAGGAGCCATCTCTTTTTTCTTCTAGGTTGATTCCCTATTACCCAGCCATAAATCCTATCCTTACTCCTAGTACCACCAACAGAAAACAACAACAAAAAAATTAACAAAAATCACCAGATTTCAATAATTGATTTTAGGATCATAGGTTTAACAATTGATTTTAAAGTATAAAATACAAGAAAGAAAAGTCAAAGTGACATAAAGACATTTCCCAGGCCTCCTAAAGGTACTGTATGTGGGGAAGGAGAAGACTTTGAGATTTGGTATGGAACTTGAGATAGAGATCATATGAAGTCTGGCACCTCCAGCTGGTTCTCATTACAAAGACTCAAAACTAGAAATTCTAAATAGAGTAAAAAAAAAAAAAGAGAAGATGCTGTAGAAAGTAGATGATAATAAAAGCCAAATTCAGACTAACACACATACAAGTTTCCCATGTCATATCTTGAAGAACTGAGCTTGGCAAACATCTGAAATCTCATTTTGGCTTGGCGTGGTGGCTCACACCTGTAATGCCAGCAGTTTGGGAGGCCAAGACAGGTAGATCACCTGAGGTCAGGAGTTTGAGACCAGCCTGGCCAACAGGCGAAACCCTATGTCTACTAAGATACGAAAATCATCTGGATGTGGTGGCACATGCCTGTAGTCCGAGCTACTCGGGAGGCTGAGGTGGGAGAATTGCTTGAACCTGTGAGGCAGAGGTTGCAGTAAGCTGTTTGCACCACTACACCTCCATCCTGGGAGACAGAGCAAGACTCCATCTAAAAAAAAAAATTAAAAATCCAATTTTGATTTTGAAACTGGAGTTTGACTTTGATAGTTGGTTTTCTTCAAGGTTTAGGCAGACTTCCCCCCCCCCGCCCAATTTGACATTGCTACAAATTCCAGAATTTGATTTTCCTATGTGCTCTAGGAGAAATTTCCTTATTCAGCAAAATCCTTTGCTTCCAGGCACTCGTAATAATTATCACATGAAAACTCTCTGAGGATCTGTTCTGCAGAGGAGTGGAAGTTTCTTAAGTCTAAAGAAATTGAGTCAGTTTTATGTATTGATAAGAATAGAAGACCTATGAAACAGGAAGAACTATTTGCTAGACAATGTTTTAAGGTGGGCTTTGAGTAATAAAGTAATGTGATTTGTATAAGGGGTACAGTGGTCCTGGGCAGAACGCTTGATGACTAGACTGATCTTGATATCAAGCCTTGGGTCCTATTTGACATTTAGTACCCAGTTTCTTGTATGGGATTTGACAAACAGAAGTTAAGTGAATATTTGTTGATGTAGTGCTTTCTTGCTTGCCATGCTTCAAGACTATCTAGGGTAGACTCTTCAACTTCTATTTCATTTGTATTTCTCATAAAGTGCTACAAGTGGTAGTGGCCTTGTAAATAGTAGGGACTCAAAGAATATGACGCATGAGAGAACTAATAATTTATAATTAACTGAGCTAGTGAAATGAATTGTGTGAAGGTGAAAAGTATTTTCCAGTTTTATAAGTTTATCTTGACACGATTAAAATATACTCCCTGAAAACTTTAACCTTTGGCAACTAATTAGCTTTTGCCATGGTAGTATCACTAGTCTATATATTTTATATAGAGCCGAGATTGCTGAAGTTACCTATTCAATACTTAATTCTGAAGGCATCTGAAGACCCTTTCCCCTAAAATGTTTTGAATTTCTAGTAAATAGAGAATTATTATCTATGGTAAACCTAACATGTGCTGGACATCATGCTAAACTTCTGTCATGCATTATTTATTTTAGAACTCCATATTACTCTCACTTTATAGATGGACATCTCTTTAACATTTTTTTTTACTTCCCTGTCCAATAATAAAATATTTTCAAACTAATTTGGCAGATGTTCATTGAAAATTATTTTAATTATCAGAGGAGTTAATATAGTTTTTCAGAAGCCATGTAAGAATTAAGCATGATTAAAAGCCAATTAAAATAGTCGTATTTTGATTGATGTACTATTCTTTCCCCAGTTTCTTTGATCTAAGAGGTAGCCTTAACATCTCTTCTACTCATAAAATACTATGGCATTTTAAAATTAATATGTAAAAGGTGAAGGCTTAGCATAATTCATTTTCTCTTTCATTAGTAACAGAATTCTTACTTAATTCCAAGTGGAAAAGCATCCAGCTAAAAGATCACATTTCCTAGCCTCCCTGTATCTAGGAATAAACAGAGATGTTAATGAAAGATGTTGAGTGAAAATTATTAAAAAGCTACTTTTTTCCTTTTCTCCTTTCTAAAATTTTCTGTCTGGATCGTGACTATGTTGTCTGGAGTTCCAGAAGGACAGAGCATAGTTTCCTTATGGCCTTGGAGAGTGACATACAAGCCTTAGCTGTCCACTGCTCAACTTCTAGACGAAAGGATAGATCTTTATGTTGAAATCACTGTTGTCAGATTTCTATTACCAGCCACGATTCCCCACTGATAAATGAGCAATGGCAGCTTTGGAAGGGCTCATTAGTGTTTTAAAACTGTGTTCCATCATTTTGTGGTTTCTTGATGTTGTCTAAGGGGTCACCTGGGAAGGTTTGGAAAGATGGAAGGCATGATTCTCAAATCCATTGTTGCCTGTCCAGTGAAAACATTTCTAATTCCATCTGTTTTATTATTTAGACATTTGTGTGGCATTTAATTTCAACCAAGTTCCCATAGCTTAAAATAATCTGAAAACCACTGAGTTCTAGACCAAAGTTCTCATCATATTGCTAAAACAATGACTGTGTCTCAGGCATTCCTCTAAGTACTTACCAGATAATAAATCATGTAACTCTCTCAAACACTCTGTAAGCTAAGTGTTATTACTATTCCCATCCTGCATAAGAGAAAACCAAAGCACAGAAACATTAAGTATCTTTTGCAAAGTATACATCTCGTAAGTGGCATAGCTGAGATTCAATCCTCGCCACTTGCTCCAAAATCCAGGCTTTGAAACCCTACACTACTTCTACACTTCATTACTAAATTAATGCCCATGGAATATAAGTTATTTTCTTAAGTTCAAATAGAATGTTTATAGGAGATTTGATCTAAGCTCTTAGGACACTTAATTCTAACCTAAAATTTTTCCCAGAACACCAAGTAAAATCCTATTTCTGGTCTGTTAACAACCTTTTGTTTGTTTGTTTCTATGTGGCACAATAAGTAAATTGACAAATAAAGAACAAAAAAGTAAAGAAAAGTCACTTTCTTAGTTGCTGCAGTTGCAAATGAATGATATCCACTACCAATAAGTTCAATTTTCAGCTCCTTGCTTCTTTTTAAATAATAGCTCTCTTAAACTGTTAACGGTGACACTATGTTTGGCTGAAATCTTTTCTACCCCTGCTCAGCTTTCTTTTAAACATTACTCTCATCTCTCTCCATGTATTTCAAACCTTCTATTAATCCCAGACTTTGCAAAGCTTTCAGTATTCTAGAATACACGTAGTCTAGTGTCAGACAGCTGATAAAGTCTGCCTCCAGACCCTGCTGCACTAGTCAGTTTAAAATCAACTCAGTATTAACTAAATATGGCTTCACTGTTACCATTTCTTTTACTAATCCATTAAAAATTCTAGCCTCATGACTGTTTCCTTATAAAACCACCAATGCACAGTTTTATGCCGTATATTTTCTACTAGAATTTAGAGTTTTAACTCTATTACAAATTATGTTTGCATACAAGAAAATAAATTTTGGTTTCCTGGGGAAAATTTCTGTATGTCAACATTTCTCCTAGATACATATATGCTTCTTTTAATTTTAACCCATAGAATTTTATAACCTCAACAAAAGTAATAATTTGATCCTTTTTATTTATATTTATTTATTTATTTATTTTATTTTATTGTGCTTTAGGTTCTGGGGTACCTGGGCAGATCATGCAAGATTGTTGCATAGGTACACATATGGCAATGTGGTTTGCTTCTTCCATCCCCCGATCACCTACATCTGGCATTTCTCCTCATGTTACCCCTCCCTGACCTTCCCACCCACTGCTGTCCCTCCCTTGGCCCTCCCCCAGCAGACCCCAGTGTATGATGCTCCCCTCCCTGTGTCCATGTGTTCTCATTGTTCAACACCCACCTATGAGTGAGAACATGTGGTGTTTGATTTTCTGTTCTTGTGTCAGTTTGCTGAGAATGATCCTTTTTAAAAATTCAATGATTAAGATTTCTCTTAGGCCTTTGATTCAAACGACATGTTGAATGTAGTTTTCTTACAATATAAGAAATTCCAAAAAGGAAACAGTTTGCTTTTAGAATAGTACGGATGTTAGCTCTTGGCTATTTTCTTTGCTAATGGTCAGAGACAGACTTTGATTTCTGCTTACTTAGTTCTGGTCTAAGAATATGAAAGAAGAATTTTTCTTTATAAGACTTTCATAAATATGAAGCTAGAATATCTTCATAATTTTGCTGAGTACTTTTTAGAACAATGTAAGCTATATAGAAAGAGTGATACAGATGATTTTGTAAGTTTCTGTAATACCAACTTAGCTTCAATTATGTCAGTTTTTAGACACTCACCTTACAATTTGCTTAAGGTTACTGATGATATTATTCATAGGCGAAAGGTGGATCACTTCTAAAGGATGGAATTATTAAGTACTCAAATCTGAGAAGAATGCCTAGACGTATAGATTTCCAAATGGGCCCCAGAATGGCTGACTTAAAATAACTAAAGGTGAGGCCCGGGGGACAAGACGTATTTTGTTTTGAGATGGAGTTTCGCTCGTGTTGCCCAGGCTGGAGTGCAATGGTGCGATCTCAGTTCACAGGCACCTCCACTTCCCAGGGTCAAGCAATTCTCCTGCCTTAGCCTCCTGAGTAGCTGGGATTACAGGCTCGCGCCACCGCGCCCGGCTAATTTTGTATTTTTAGTAGAGACAGGAGTTTCTCCATGTTGATCAGGCTGGTCTCAGACCCCGGACTTCAGGGGATCCATCCGCCTCGGCCTCCCAATGTGCTGAGATTACAGGCACCAGCCACAGCGCCTGGCCCAGACAAGATAGTTTTAAAAGCTTCTCAAGGAATTTTGTTGTGCAGCTAAGTTTGCAGATTTAGGGAAAAACTACCTTAGTCATGAGAAATGTTAAAGTATTCTAGAATAAAGAAAATTAATTTTATTTTAAAAATCATGCCTTAAAAAATAGAAATTTATAGTTTTGTGAGTTTTAATACTACAGATAATTCATAAATTGAATTAATAGAAATACTTGCAAGCAGCAAAAATAAAAATGTGTTATCGATCTTCTTTTTTCTAGAAAGTCCTTCACTTATAATTGTATTTATAAAGTCTTAACACTATAAACGAGCCTTTGAGAGGGACAGGCAATAGAAAGGATGGAGTAAAAAAATATAAGAAACAGAATTTGGAAGTCAGCTTTCTTTATATATAAAATTAATAATTTTTTCTTAATTACAAAGGTATGTTGGTTTTATGTTGAAAAGATGTAGACATGTATAAGAAGGTAAACAATATGACCACTGTTAATATTTTTATAAATATATTTCTAATCTTTCAATTAAGCATATCTTAAATTATCTTTTTTCATATTATATTCCTAGTGCCTGATATGTATAGGTGTTCAATAAATACCTTCTTTTTTTTTTTTTTTTTTTGAGACAGAGTCTCGCTTTTGTTGCCCAGGCTAGAGTGCAGTGGTGCAATCTCAGCCCACTGCAACCTCCAACTCCTGAGTTCAAGCTATTCCCCTGCCTCAGCCTCCCAAGTAGCTGAGATTACAGGTGCTCACCACCACGCCTGGCTAATTTTTGTATTTTTAGTAGAGACAAGGTTTCACCATGTTGACCAGGCTGGTCTTGAACTCCTGACCTCAGGGGATCTGCCCACCTCGGCCTCCCAAAGTGCTAGGATTACAGACATGAACCACTGCGCCCAGCTGAAACTGTACATTCTTAAATAGCTGCTCTCCATTGCCCCGTTCCTGCAGCCCCAGAAGGGCTATATTTTAAAGAAACTGAAGAGAAATCCTTTAAGCAGAGAAACCTGGGCAACAACCTTGGCCCTCATGTTCTAGGAAGCTTCTGCTAATAACTGGTTTAAGATAATTCAACTCTTTCAAAGATGAATAATATGAAGGGATAAAACCAATTTCTGTAGGATGGCACTATAAACAAAGCATAGATAAAGAGAAATTAATTTTTACACATGAAGAAAAAATTTTAGAAAAAAAATGCCATAAGGCAAAAGAGAATAACCTAAATCTTTTTTTTTTTTTTTTTTTTTTTTGACACACACACATCCGCTGTTACCCAGGCTGGAGTGCAATGGCATAATCTTGGTTTACTGCAACCTCTGCCTCCCAGGTTCAAATGATTCTCCTGCCTCAGCCTTCCAGGTAGCTGAGATTACACATCCATGCCCAGCTAATTTTTGTATCTTTAGTAGAGACAGGGGCTTCACCATGTTGGCTAGGCTGGTCTTGAACTCCTCACCTCAGGTGATTTGCCCATCTCAGCCTCCCAAAATGCTGGGATTACAGGAAAGAGCCACCACGCCCAACCAATAAACTAATTCTGACTTGAATAAGAGAAATGGAATGAAGTAATTCTAGCTATGAAGGAAGACTAAAATCAATAATTCAAGAATTCAGTGGAAGATGTGGTCAGACAAAGGAACCAATGATCAGAAAACAGGAGGAAGTAAAATGGGGATTGGCAAGATTCAGGGAAGAAATGTAAAAATGAGAAAACTGGCCAGGTGTGGTGGCTCACACCTGTAATCCCAGCACTTTTGGAGGCCAAGGTAGGGTGGATCACCTGAGGTCAGGAGTGTGAGACCAGCCTTGCTAACATGGTGAAACCCTGTCTCTGCTAAAAATATGAAAATTAGCCGGGCGTGGTGGTGGGCGCCTGTAATCTCAGCTACCCGGGAGGCTGAGACAGGAGAATTGCTTGAATCGGGAAGCAAAGGTTGCAGTGAGCTGAGATCATGCCATTGCACTCCAGCCTGGGTGACAAGAGTGAAACTTCGTCTCAGAAAAACAAACAAAAAATGAGAAAACCATTTCAGGAGTGAAGACTAAATGACAAAGACCTTAAGAGTGAACAGACTACAGAAAGCATAGTAAGAGTCAGGTAGGTTAATGGTAAAAAGAAAATAAAATGGGGTGGAAAGGAAAAGAAAAATATCTCAAGAGATTAGAGAGAAATTTTATCCTTAGGAGATAGACAAAAGATATTTGATATATACATATTTTAAATTTCTGAAGAAGAAAGCTGAAACATGGAATAGCTGCATCTCTGGCACAGTGGGAGGTTAAACTCCCGTACATTCTCCTAGGAAAGAGGCTGAATCCAGGAGACTGAGCAGGGACAGCCCACAGGCCCTACTTCCATGGCACCTCACTTGCTGGAATTCCAAGCCAGTAAGATAAGGTAAGACTCATCAGCTTGGAATCCCATCAAGCTACCAGTAGCTCCTTCTTAAGGCATTGCATCTCCTTAAGAAGGAACTCCCAGGGGCAGTGCCCTGGGGGGATGAGAGGGGTGGGCCACCATCTTTGCTGTTTGGACATCTTATGCATTCCAGTCTTCAGGCTTTGGAGAGTCTGAGCCCATCCAGGGTGGAAAAGATCCCTCAGCACAGTATAGCTGCTCTACCAATATGTGGCCAGACTGCTGCTTTAAGTGGCTGCCTGATCCCTTTTCTCCTCATTGGGCAGGACCTCCCAACCAGGCCTCCAGCCACCACTGCCTGAGCTCTCCAGTTGACAGAGATCTGGATTTCCCCAGAGACAGTGCTCCCAGAGGGAGGGGTGAGCCACCATCTTTGCTGTTTCCAGCCTTTGGCCTTCGGAGTTCCTGAGGCAAAAGCTGGCTGAAGTAGATCCCCAGCACAGGACAGCTGCTGTACCAAAACATGGCCAGTCTGCTTTTTTAAGTGGGTCCTGATCCTGTTCCTCCTTACTGGGTGGGACTTCCCAACCGGGGTCTCCAGCCACTTCCTACAGGTGCCTTTCAGCTAGCAAAAGGTCCATACCTCCCTAGGACAAAGTTCCCAGAGAGAGGGACAGGCTGCCCTTTTTTAACTTTTATAAAAAAGAATTTAGTGGATCTGACAGAGGTGAATAACATAATGCAAGAATTTCACAATGCAATCTTTGCTGTTTTGCAGCTTTCACTGTTGACACATTTAGGTTCTGGAAAATCGGAGATAACTAGGGACTGGAGTGGGCCCCAAGAGTACTGCAGCAGCCCTACAGAAAAGTGGTCAGACTGTTACATGGGTGCCTCTGCCCATATCTACTTGCTAGGGAGGTCCTCCAGGCGTGAGCCTCCAGCCACCCCCTGCCAGAGCTGTTGAGCCAGTACCAACTCCATGACTCCCTGGACAGAGCCTCCAGGGCAACAGAAAGCCTCTCTGCCACTGCCTCTGCAGTGGAACTGCCCTTGCCACCCTCAGACTAATGAAGGAGCAAAGACCCCAAGTGCTTTATCCATACCTCCAACAAGCTGCAGTTGACCTAAGGAGAGGAAGTCAGTTCATCTCCAATGGGTCCCATACCACTGCCCCCTTGACAACTCATCAGCAGACAGGGAACCCCTGGCTGGGGCCCACAGCACAAACCCTCCATCTTGGGCTAATTGCACTGAGCAATTGCTGACCTACATTTCTCTGGGGTGTAGCCCCCAGGAGTCAGGCAAACTATCCTTGGCCACTACCATTACTGCTCCCTCTAAGCTAGGGAAGAAACATAAACACTGAGATTGCCCCAGAGCTGTGTGGGAAGCCCAGGAGTGCCAAGTTATGAACTACAGCCAGCACTTAAATGGGAGAGGAACCCACACTTTTAGAGCACTGAGAGGGAACACAACTGCAACTGTGAGAAAACATAAGGAAGCTACACAACTGAGCAAGAATCTATCAACTGGCCAATAAGCCTTAGTCATCCGCTTGATCAAACTGCAAAGCTTCAATACTAAATATATGTCACTAACATACCCCATTCTGAAATCAGAGACAAGAAGTCAGCTTCAAATAAAGACTCTACACAAAGCCATGGCCAGATGAAAACATCCAGAAAAGAAGTCTATTGACTGTACTCAATCTACACTGTAGATAAAGGAACACCCACACACAGAGATGGGAAAGAATCAATGCAAGAACTATGGTAACTCAAATGTCCAGAGTGTCATATGTCCTCCAAACAGTAGTACTAGTTCTCTAACAAGATTTCTTAGCCAGACTGAACTGGCTGGAATGACAGAAATAGAATTCAGAATATGAATAGGAACAATGATCATTGAGATTCAGGAAGACAGCAAAATCCAATACAAGGAAAATGAGAATCACAGTAAAATGATACAGGGGCTGAAGGATGAAGTAGCTAGTATAAAAAAGAACCTAATGGGTTTGACAAAGGTGAATAACATGCTGCAAGAATTTCACAATGCAATCACAAGTATTAACAGCAGAATAAACAAAGCTGAGGAAAGAATCTCAGAACCTGAAGACTGGTTATCTAAATAAGACAGTCAGACAAAAATAAAGAAAAAAGAATAAAAAGGAATGAATAAAACCTCTGAGAAATATGGGATCATGTTAAGAGACCACATCTATGGATCATTGGCATCCCTGAAAGGGAGAGGAGAAAGTAAACAACTTTGAAAATATATGTCAGGGTATTGTCCATGAAAACTTTCCCAATATTGCTAGAGAGGCCAATGGTCAAATTCAGAAAATGAAGATAACTCCTGCAAGATTCTATACAAGAAGATCTCCCCCAAGACACATAATCCTTAGATTTTTCAAGGTTGAAACAAAAGAAAGAATGTTAAAGGCAGCTAGAGAGAAAGGGCAGGTCACCTACAAAGAAAACCCAATCAGGATAACAGCAGACCTCTTAGCTGAGATCCTACAAGCCAGAAGAGACTGAGGGCCTATATTCAACATACTTAGAGAAAAAAATCTTCAACAAAGAATTTCATATCCCGCCAAACTCAGCTTCCTATGTGAAGGAGAAATAAAAGCCTTTTCAGATAAGCAAAATTGAGACTTCATTACCACTAGACGTGCCTTGCAAGAGATCTTGAAAAGAGCACTAAATGTGGAAAGGAAAAAATTCTATCAGCTAATACAAAAACACATTTAAACACACACACACACACCAGTGTCACTGTAAAGCAGCCACACAAACAAACCAACATAATAACCATCTAAAAGCACAATTTCAGGATCAAATCCACACATATCAGTACTAACCTTGAAGGTAAACAGGCTAAATACCCCACTCAAAAGCCATAGAGTGGCAAACTGGATAAAAAGGCAAGACCCAATGTTATGCTGTTTTCAAGTAACCCATCTCACAAGTAATGACACTCATAAGCTCAAAATAAAGGGATGGAGAAAAATCTACCAAGCAAGTGGAAAACAAGGGCATTACATAATGGCAAAGGGTTCAATTCAACAAGGAGAACAAACTATCTTAAATATATGTGCAGCCAACACAGGAGCATCAAGATTCATAAAGCAAGTTCTTAAAAACCTACAGAGACATAGACTCCCACACAAAAATAGTGGAAGACTTCAACACTCCACTGACAGTGTTAAACAGATCATTGAGGCAGAAAAGTAACAAGGATACTCAGAACCTAAATTCAGCATTGGATTAAGTAGATATGATAGACTTTTACAGAAGTCTTTACCCCAAAACAGCCGAATATACATTCACATTGCCACGTGGCACATAATCTAAAATTGACCACATAATTAGGCATAACAAAATCTTTAACAATTGTTAAAGAACTGAAACCATACTAAATACACTTTTGGACCATGGTGCAATAAAAATAGAAGTCAACACAATGAAAATGGCTAAAAACCATACAACTTAATAGAAATTACACAACATGCTCCTAAATGACCTTTGGGTAAATAATGAAATTAAAGCAGAAATCAAGAACTTCATTGAAAACAGTGAAACAAAGATACAACATACCAGAATCTCTGGGACAGCAAAGGAAGTGCTAATAGGAAAATTCATAGCACTAAATCCTACATCAAAGTTATAAAGATCTCAAATTAACAACCTAATTTCACAACTGAAAGAATTAGAGAAGCAGGAACAAATCAACCCCAAAGCTGGAAGATGACAAGAAGTAACAAAAATCAGAGCTGAATTGAAGGAAATTAAGACATGAAAAAGCATTCAAAAGATCAATGAATCCAGGAGTTGGTTTTTTGAAAAAATTAATAAAATATATAAGCCACTAGCTAGACTAATTAAGAGAAAACATAGAAGATCCATAAACACATTAGAAATGATGAAGGGAATGCTGCTACAGACCTCACATAAATAAAAACCACCATCAGAAACTACTAAAAACACCTCTACACACACCAACTAGAAAACTTAGAAGAGATGGATAAATTCCTGAACATATGCACCCTCCCCAGACTGAGCTAGGAAAAAACCAATTCCCTGAACAGACCAATAACAAGCTCTGAAATTGAATCAGTAATAAATAGCCAACCAGCCAAAAAAGTCCAGGATCTGAGGGAATCACAGCTAAATTCTTTCAGATGTACAAAGAAGAGTTGGTACCATTCCTACAAAAACTATTCCAAAAAATTGAGGAAGAGGGACTTTTCCCCAATTCATTTTATGAGGCCAGCCTCATCTTGATGCCAAAACCTGACAGAGATACAACAAAAAAAAAATAGAAAACGTCAGGCCAATATCCTTGATGAACACCAAAGGAAAAAATCTTCAACAAAATACTTACAAACCAAATCCAGCAGCACATCAAATTCACCATGATCAAGTAGGCTTCATCCCTGGGATGCAAGGTTAGTTCAAAATGCAAAAATCAATAAGTGTGATTCATCACATAAAGAGAACTAAAGGCAAAGCCACATGATTATCTCAATAGATACATAAAAGACTTTTGATAAAATCCAACATCCCTTCATGTTAAAAACTCAGTAAAGTAGATATTGAAGGAACGTACCTCAAAATAATAAAAGCTGTCTATGATCTATGACAAAACCACAGGCAATATCATACTGAATGGGCATAAGCTAGAAGCATTACCCTTGAAAACCAGCATAAGACAAGATGGCCTCTCTCACCACTTCTATTTAACGTAGTATTGGAAGTCATGCCCAGAGCAATCAAGCAAGAGAAAGAAATAAAGGCATCCAAGTAGGAAGAGAGGAAGTCAAACTATCTGTTTGCAAACAACAATTCTATATCTAGAAAAAGTTCCTTCAGCTAATAAACAACTTCAGCAAATCTGCAGGATACAAAAATCAATGTACGAAAATCATTAACATTCCTATACACCACCAATAACCAAACTGAGAGCCAAATCAGAATGGCAATCCCATTCATAAGTGCCACAATACAACACCACCACCAACAAAACACTCAGCAATACAGCTAACCAGGGAGGTGAAAGATCTCCACAATGAGAATTACAAAACATTGATCAAAGAAATCATAGGTGACACAAACAAATGGAAAACAGCCTATGCTCATGGATAAAAAGAATCAATATGATTAAAATGGCTATACTGCTCAAAGCGATTTACAGATTTAATGCCATTCTTATCAAACTACCAACAAAATTCTTCACAAAACTAGAAAAAAATTATTTAAAAAATTATGAATCCCCAAAAGAGCCCAAATAGCCAAGGCAGTCCTAAGCAAAAAGATCAAAGCTGGAGGAATCACATTACCTGACTTCTAACTATACTACAAGGCTATAGTGACAAAAACAGCATGGCACTGGTACAAAAACAGGAACATAGACCAATTGAATAGAGTGCCCAGAAATAAGGCCACACATCTTTGACCATCTGATCTTTGACAAAGGTGACTAAAACAAGCAAAAAGGAAAATACTTCCCATTCAATAAATGATACTGGAATAATTGACTAGCCATATGCAGAAGATTGAAGCTGGACCCCTTTCTTACAACATATCCACAAATCAACTCAAGATGGACTAAAAACTTTCGTGTCAAACCTGAAACTGTAAAAACCCTGGAAAACAACCTAGGCAATACCATCCACGGCATAGGAACAGGCAAAGATCTCATGAAAAAGACACCAAAAGCAATTACAACAAAAGCAAAAATTGACAAATGGGATCTAATTAAATGCAAGAGATTCTGTACAGCAAAATATCAACAGAATACACAGCCTATGGAATAGGAGAAAATATTTGCTAACTATGCACCTGACAAAGGTCTAATATCCAGCATTTATAAGGAATTTAAACAAATTTACAAGAGAAAAACAACCCCATTAAAAAGTAGGCAAAGTACACGAACAGATAATTCTTAAAAGAAGACATACATGAGGGCCAACAAGCATAGAAAAAAAGCTCAATATCACTGATAATTAGAGAAATGCAAGTCAAAATCACAATAAGATACCATCTCAAACCAGTCAGAATGGCTATTATAAAAAGTCAAAAATAACCAATGCTCATGAGGTTGCAGAGAAAAGGGAACCCTTATGCACTGTTGGTAGGGGTATAAATTAATGCAATCATTATTAAAGCAGTATGGCGATTCCTCAGTGAGCTAAAATCAGAACTACCATTTGATCCATTAATCCCATTACTGGGTATGTACCCAAAAATATATAAAGCATTCTACCATAAAGACACATCCACGCAGGCCGGGTGCGGTGGCTCACACCTGTAATCCCAGCACTTTGGGAGGCCGAGGCAGGTGGATCACGAGGTCAAGAGATCGAGACCATCCTGGCTAACATGGTGAAACCCTGTCTCTACTAAAAAAAAAATTAGCTGGGCATGGTGGCACGCGCCTGTAGTCCCAGCTACTCAGAAGGCTGAGGCAGGAGAATTGCTTAAACCTGGAAGGCAGAGGTTGCAGTGAGCTGAGATCATGCCACTGCACTCCAGCCTAGTGCCTGGTGACAGAGCAAGACTCTGCCTCAAAAAAAAAAAAAAAGACACGTCCACGCAAATGTTCATAGCAACACTGGTCATAATAACAAAGACATGGAATCAACCTAAATTCCCATCAATGACAGACTGGATAATGAAAATGTTACAAATGTGCCATGGAATATTATGCAGCCATAAAAAATAATGAGTTCATGCCTTTTGTGGGAATGTGGATGGAGCTGAAGGCTATCATTGTTAGCAAACTAATGCAGAAACAGAAAACTAAATGCCACATATTCTCACTTGTAAGTGGGAGCTAAATAATGAGAACTTATGAACACAAAGTAGGAAACAACAGACACTGAGGTCTACTTGAGGGGGGAGGATGGGAGGAAGAGAGGAGCAGAAAAGATAACTATTGCTTACTGAGCTTAATACCTGGGAGATGCTATAATATGTACAACAGATCCTCATGACGTGTTTATTTTTGTAACAAACCTTCACATTTACTCAACAAACCTAAAATAAAAATTTTAAAAAGGAAAAAGAAAAACATACAAATTTTATAAAATCCTTTTGAAATAAAGGACAAATAAGAACATATGTTGCTGTGTGCTTGTATTGGCATAAAGAAACAGTGAAAGGAAGCACAGGAATGAAAATGAGGAAAGTAATTACCAATAGGGATTAGCTGGGAGAAATGGGGAGGATGAAGATAGAAACAATGATGGAAACAAGATTTCCATTTGTATTTCTTTCTATGGTCTCAATTTTGACCAATTCGAATACATTACCTAATAAAAATATAGTACAATTTAAAAATGTCCACCACATAGTGTATCCTTTAGATTATAAACTATCTTTTTTATGGCCTCATGGTTCTTTTTTTTCTTCTGTTTATTTTGATATAAGGAAAGTTCTTTTGAGGCCTGATCTCAGTAAACTGAGTGCATAGTTTGTCCTTGACCCTTTCCATTATCTACGTGGCACCTGTCAAAATTTACTCATTCATTCATCAAAGAGTTATTGTCTACTATGTGCCAGCCATTCTTCTAGACATCAGGCCATGTATCAGTGAAAACACAACAAAGAAAAATGTTTGTCCTTATGGAACTTATATTTTAGTTTTAGGGAGGGCTTACAGATAATAGAATATACTTAAGTTTAATACATAATATGTGAGATGATGCTGAGTGTTCTGAAAAAAATAAAACAGAGAGGGATAGAGAGAATCGGGGAAGTGTGAGGGTGATTGGAATTGTTTACAAGGTCATTGAACATCTCAGGAAGAAAAGATTCCTGTTTTCGTTTCATCTGTAGGACTCATAGCCAGAATTCTACTATTTTGCAGGTATTTAATTTGGATATTTTAGGCAGAAGAAGGAATTTCTGGGGGTTTTAGTTCTTAGACTTACTTTGGTGAAAAATAAATTTTGTTTTTAATACTCTTAAGTTTTTGTGATTCTTTCCTTATTAAAAACAGTGAGTTTTCTTTAAAAAAAAAAAACAAAAAACCAAAATCCCGAAAACAAACCAATCCGTAATTTCTCAAGAGTTCCATTCCATGGATCCTCTTAGGTCAGCCAGATCGTCACATGTAAGTGGCTTTTAGCCCAAGTGCCTTTTACCAAAAAATTATTTCCAGAATTGGTGCCAAGAAAGTTATTAAAGGGAAGGATGATGGGGAGGCGAGTATTACAAGAACTGTGATTCTCTGAGAAATCAGCTCCTTGCGTGGAGGCTTCTCTCTTTCTAATGAGTAGTAGGAATCTGTGTCCAAAATGCACAAGTTCTCCTCATGTCTTCTCTTCTTGCATTTTCCTCACAAGGATGTTCCTCTGAGATTTTACTAATACCGTTACCATCTGACTTTGTGAAAATTAGTGGCTTTTATAAATTAAGTTTCCAGTGCCTTTGAAATTTTGAATCTTAAAAAACATGCTTTCACTGCTATTAAAATGGGATGTTGAGGGTGGATGAATTAGGTGTTGCTCACTTTCTGTCAAGAGAACCTAGAGGTTTCTTTATATTTTATTTTTCACTTAAACTAATATTATTCAAAGCATTTCATGAATATAATTTAAAGAGTCAAATCGTTCCTAAAATGAGAAATGAGAACACCTTGCTCTACTTGCCCCAATCTGATTGTTATACTCTGGAGAAAACCGTTTAGCTTTTTATTTTTCTTTTTACTTCTATATTTCTAAAAAATATAATCACATTGCTATTTTTGAACTTTGAATTTCATATTTTATCTGTAGATTCCTATTGTACTGTCTTATATATGCCACCTACCCCAAATATTTTAGTTAAATTAATATTCACTGCTTATATTATTATGACATTACTATTATTTATAAATGATGATAAAATGATGACTCCATTGTATACTGCTCTCCTTAGTTATCTTTTTATTTTTTTTGTGAGTTGCTAAGTGATTCATTTTTCTTTTGCCTTTTTTTCTTCTCTATAACTATTATTATTAATTTATTCTCAGATTCTCACCAGAAATAGAAATCTCTTTTCAATGAGTTACAATGTATCACATAATATGTTGATTTTATTTACTTATTTCGTAGACATTGCTTCTGGCAGCCTTCACTCCCAACTTGGTCTTTTGCTTTCTGGCTTTCCCATACTTTGTTCCAGGGCTGCCCTTTTATCATCATTGTGAGGATTTCCTAAGCCTCTCTTTCATCTGGATATCATATTTCTCGAATTTCATGTCTCATTCATTTGAGTTTTATTCCCTTGATTTGGTGGGGGAACATCTTACAGGAATATAAGTAATTGGTCTTTGGAGTAAAATTGTTTAAGACTTTGCACATCTGATAATGTATTTTTTCTCATACTTGAATAACTGTTTGGCTGAGTATAGAGTTCTGTGTTGGAAATCATTTTCCATCAGATATGTGCAGGCCTTGCTAATTAGTTGAACTCCAGCTTCCAGTGTTGCTGTTGCAGGGTCTGAAGAAATCTTGTAAACTTTTTATTTTGAAATAATTATAGACCCACAGGAAATTACAAAAATTGTAAAGAGTCCCTCGTATTCTTCCCTCATAGTTCCTCAATGGAAACACCTGTACAATATTAATGATGCTAATTAATACATTAATACAATATTAAATGATGGTATTTTAATTATAACTTCTATGCAAATGACTTTTTGTTTCTTTCTAAAAGTTTCAGAACATGAAATCTTTCCCCTCTAGGTATTCTGAAATTTTATGATGAGGTATGTTGGTGTGAGTTTTCCTTTTCTCTTATTAAATCTGCTGAGTATTCAGTGTGTCTTCCTTTCTCATAGTTCCCTCTCCTCCATTTCTATTGCTACCTGCTCTCTCTTTGCTCTTTCTTCCATTTTATTGTTCTTTATAAGAAGTTCTATTTAATAGCCTTCTTGAAATATAATTCATGTAATATTTTTTTCCTTCTGCTTTTTATTTCTTTACCTTTGTAAGAGCTGTCCTCAATGAGTCTTTTTGTTTTGTTTTAGAGATGAGGTATTGTTTGCTCTACTGCCTGGGCTGGAGCGCACTGGTGCCATCAGAGCTTACTGGGCTCAAGCACTCCTCCTGTCTCAGCCAGAGTAGCTGGGACTACGGGTGCATGCCACCATGCCAAGCTAATTTTTAATTTTTTGTGGAGATGGGGTGGGGTTGTGCTATCTTGCCCGGGCTGGTTTTGAACTTCTGGCCTCAAGTGATCCTACTGCCTTGGTCTCTCAAAGTCCCAAAGTGCTGGATTAGAGGCTTCAGCCACTGTGCCCAACTCCATTAGTCTTTTCAAATGTTATCTTTTTCTTTGTTTTAAGAGTACAATATCTCTTTAAAAAAAAGTGTCTCCGAGAATATTAATCATATTTCTTTTGAACATGTCTTCTACTTACCTCCTTTACCTTTGCCTCTACTTTGCTTTCTCTGGGTTTCCTTTCCATATTAGGGTCTTTTCTCACACATAGGAGAATAGGCCAGGAATTCCAGGTTTTACTCCACCCCCCACCAATAGAAATTCAATGAGACCTATTATCGTCTCCACCTGCCATCTCACCTTCAGTGGCACCTGAGGCCTCATTTCTGATTGAACTCATACAGCCTCAAGACTTGTTTCTTGGCTTCTCCTCCCAGAAGCACTTATCTTTTTCTTATCTGATCCACCTGCTCTCCAGGTTCTAAAACTATGGTTTTCTTTGCTGTCATCTCTCACCAATCCCATTTCCTTTGTCCTTATAAATTAATGGCATAAACGCTTAAATTTTGACTCTTAAATTTTGACAGGGCATGGAAATAAGCATGTTCAAGCTGTGTGATTTACCTGGAAATTTCTCTCATAATGTTTAATATCTAATTATTGCAAATATATAGAAAATGTTTTGATTTGGTGTATAATATTTTATAACCAACATCATGAAATTCTCTAAAAATAATCATTTCCTAGATACATAATTTTTCTCTCTCATAAATGTGAAAAATTTTTTCTTACTTCATTCACTAGTGCTTATAAAGTTATTTATAAAAAAGTTTAGCTATTTATTTTGCCTTGTTTCACTTTATTGGCTAGTATTTTAAATCATTTAAAAATATTTTTAGTCAATTTCTTTGATTTCTTTCTGACTAAATGATAATTTGGTGATACAGTTTGGCTGAGTTTCAAGGGTTGGGGGGTGGTCAAGGGAGAAACCAGGTGAAGGTAATTTAATCTTGGGCGCAGGTTCGCCTGTGCTGTTCTCGGGATAGTTAGTGAGTTCTCACGAGATGTAATGGCTTTATAAGTGTTTGGTCGTTCCTCTTGCATTTTTGCTTCCTCCTACAGCCCTGTGAAGAAGGCGCTTTGCTTTTCCTTCAACTTCTGTCATGATTGTTTCCTGAGGTCTCCCCAGCTACTCAGAACTGTAAGTCAATTAAATCTCTCTCCCTTCAAAATTATCCAGTCTCAGGCAGTTACGTATAGCAGTGTGAAAACAAACTAATACATTTAGTTTTTCCTTTCTAAATCTGGAATATATTTTTTGCCGTACTCCATTGGCTATCACTTTCAGAAACATTAAATCAAACTGTCAGCATTCTTTTAGAATTTGTTACCTTAATTATATAGCCATTAACTTTTCCCACATACATATAGTTTGATTGTTGTTTTTAAAAAAATATCCTTTATTGTGTTAATAAAATATTCTATTCTTCGTTGAATCCTGCTTTTTCTAAAGTTATAAATGAATATTCACTTTTTCTAATTCCATTTTGGTGTTTATTGTTTTATTCATGTGTTTGTTCTTATTTATTCAGTAAAAACTTATTAGGTTGGTGCAAAAGTAATTGTGGTAATGGCAAAAACTGCAATTACTTTGCATTAACAGAATACATTCCTAATAGATTCTATTCTCCAGTAATAGTTGTTTCTCTATTTCTTTTATAGTTAACCTTTCTAGATTATTTTGTTAAGGTAGATGGATATTGGTATTTTTGTTGTGTGGATTTTTCAGATATTAGTTGGGAGCTTAAATTGTTTTTAATAAATTCTTAGCTTACTACCTTGAGCTTTGCATTGCTTTACCAGAAATAAAGTTTAAAATTACCTTTCAGGATTTTCTTTTCTTTCGCCCTCTCAGCACCAATGTATCTCTTGAAATTTATGATACGAATGATCTCTGGTCTATTTTTTCCAATGTCAATGCTTGAATCTTATGTATAAACTCACTTTATCACTATCAGAATTCTGGAACCATTGAGAATATCATTTGTGTTTAAGTTATGGGCATAAAGTCTTATTTTACCTGTTTCTAAATATTTGCCTTAAAACCTTTATGAGGATATTTAAAAAGTATATACATTTTGAAAGAAGTTAAAACTTATAGATTTAAGAAGTAGTCATAAAACTTGAGAAATGTAATTACTATGTATTTCATAGGAAAGTGGAAAATGGCAGATGATGCTATTCATCTAATTATAGTATTCTGATAAATATACTCAAATTTGCATTGACTTTCTGGATAACAGGTCAACAAAAACATACACATCATTTATACCATCTGTAGTTCTATAGCATGCTTCTCACCTTCTCCTTAGTCCTGTCTATAACATTATAAATGTATTATCAGGAAATAGTAGCACTGTTACGTTTTGCAAATATCATTCCCTTCTAGTAAAGACATATCCTAGTACTCTATTATCTGAAAGGGACTATTTTCCTTGAAGATAACTTCTGGCTGGATTAAAGATTTTTAAAGCTATATTATAGCTGATTTGCTACCATTTCTTACATGGAGGAGCCACCTGCTTGAGGGAGGACATGGTGAATAATAGCAGAAAATTAGGCAATATTGTAGTGTGTTAAAAACTTTTCTTTTTCCTACTAAATAGAAGGAATTACTACTGAGCAACTATATAGTATTTTCTGTCTTATTATTCTTTCAAAATGGGCTAGTCATCAGAGAAATGTAAAAGATATGAAACAGACTTAGGTACATATTTCTACTAGATATATTCCTGCTAGATGGAGACACAGTTAACTATCCATTGATGAACAGAAATGGTAAGCAAATAAATAAAAGGAAATTCTGTCCCTCATTAGTCATGAGAAATGTTCATGTTGCTCTGCTCAGAAGCAATGGGCTGCTCTGGAGTGTGACAACTGTACAACAGAACACATTTTTAATGATTCATTCTCCTTTAGCTTATGGTATGTTCTGTCTCTAGGGTCTTTGTATTCTCTATGAATTGATCAAATGAGAAAATAGGCAAGAGAAGACAAAGAGAAAACACATGGGTCAGAAACTGCTTTATTCTACATGTATTTTACCTTTCAATAAGAAAATACATTATCTGTGAGCTGAGTTTGCGCCATTAAACCCCAGCCTGGGCAACAAGAGCGAAACTTCTTCTCAAGAAAAAAAAAGTACGTTCCCCAGACTTCTTTAAATAGAGAGATCCATTTTCTTTTTCATTATTTTCTTTCCATTTCTTTTTCTTTTGCATGTTGTGCTGGTGGTTTTCCATGATATGTAAGATTTAGGGCTGAAGTGGGAAATGGACAGGCAGTGAGAACAGTACAAGTGAACTCAACATTTCTAAGGAGGCTTTGGAACAACTTGGCATGTTACAGAAGATATAGGCTGGTAAGTGAGCATTAAATACATGCCTGTACTTTCTGAAAATGCAACACAGCAGTGTACTTCAATCATTCAAAATCTCATATCCTAAGTGCCAGTGTACCCTTACCAGCTCTGAGATGTGGGGACAGACATTGGAAAAGAACTTGAGTATCTGCTCTGGGTTCAGGGGACTGTATATTTTTTCACTGAACAGATACTGTTGCCCACATGTCATTTTAAATATCACCTGATAGGTAATCAATTTGCTATAGTCATTAAGGGCAAAGACTGGACCTAGACTCCCTAGATTGAGATGCCAGTTTAACCAGTTGCCAACAAGTCATATCTTGTTCTATTGTTTTAGTTTCTTATCTGTAATAAGGCAAAATTAGTCATTGCAAGAGAGTCAAAATAAACAGTGCCTGGCAGGTTTTAACTATTGTTTCTGCTTGAACTTTTATAGATAGGGTGGGAAATACATATTTTAGTTTTTAAAATATATGATTGTGAATAAAAGTGAGCTGCTTTTCAGAACCATGATTGCACAGCAGCTTGAGTAAAATTAATTTGGGTATTTAAGACCCAGCAAATGAACAGAGTAGGCATAGCTGTGATCAGTGTTTAGGCACATTACTAATACAAAATATCTAACAGGGTAACAAGAAAAATCAAGAGAATGACAGAGCCAACACTGTCTTTACAATGACTGAAGAAGATGACAGCAAAATAAGAGAAAGAAAATCTAATTCTTATTCTGTCTTTTTTTTTCCTTTTGAAATAGAATTTTGCTCTATTGTACAGGCTGGAGTGCAGTGGTACAATCTCCGCTCACTGCAACCTCTGCTTCCCAGATTCAAGCGATTCTCCTGCCTCAGCCCTTGCAAGTAACTGGGATTACAGGCATGCACCATCATGCCTGGCAGATTAAATTGTATATATATTATATATAATATATAATATATAATATATATATAATATATTATATATAATATATATATAATATATTATATATAATATATATTATATATATACACACATAATATTTTATATAAATATATAAAAATATATAATATATTTTAAAATATGTATTTTTTATTAGAGGTGGGGTTTCAACATGTTGGCCAGGCTGATGAAGAACTCACGACCTCCAGTGATCCACCTGCCTTGGCCTCCCGAATTGCTGAGATTACAGGTGTGAGTTACTACACCAGCTATCATTCTATCATTAGCTAAATGTTAGAGAAAGCATCTCCGTCTTGTAGTTAGATTGCAAAAGTACTTTTGGTTACATTTTTAGCCTGTATTAATTGCCTATGGCTGCTATAGAAAATTACCACACACTTAGAGGCTTAAAAGTACAAAAATTTATCATTCTAAAGTTCTGGGAGTCAGAAATCTGAAATGGGTCCTACTGAGCTAAATTAAGGTGTTGAGAACTTAATTCCTTCAGGGACTTTAGGGGAGAATCTATTTTCTTGCCTTTTCCACCTTCTTGGTGCTGCTTATATTCCTTGGCTTTTGGCTTGTTTCTCCATCTGCATTGCCAGCAACACAGCCTCTTAAAATCTCTTTTCGACTTTAATCCTTCTGCTTCCCTCTTCTGCTAATAAAGACCCCTGTGATTATACTAGATTCATTTAGGTAATCTCATACAATCTCTCCAACTCAGGGTAAAATGACTAACAACTTAAATTCCTTCTGCAACCTAATTGCCCTTTGCCATGTGACCTTCCATAATCACAAGTTCTGGAGATTAGGGCACCGACATCTTTGAGGGCTACTACTTTGCCTCTCTCACCTTTTACAAATGATAGATTCCATGTGATTAATAATATGTCAAATTAGTATCCTGTGTTCTGAATTAAAATGGCACATGACTGTGCATTCTCTCTCGGCTTCTGGAAAAATAAAGAAAACAGAAAAGGCTAAAACTGCCAGGCACAGTGGCTCACGCCTGTAATCCCAGCACTTTGAAATGGTGAGGTGGGCGGATCACCTGAGGTCAAGAATTCAAGACCAGCCTGGTCAACGTGGTGAAACCCCATCTCTAGTAAAAATACAAAAATTGGCTTGGCAACGTGGTGGGTGCCTGTAATCCCAGCCACTCAGGAGGCTGAGGCAGGAGGAGAATTGTTTAAACCTGGGAGGTGGAGGTTACAGTCAGCCGAGATCACACCATTGCACTCCAGCCTGGACAGCAAGAGTGAAACTCCTCCCCCTACCCCTCTAAAAAAGAAAAGGCTGAAACTCATCATTGAACTGGAAAGCACAAATAACAAGCAACCTACACCTGGAAACTGAAAAGTCTTCTTTCCCAATAAGGCAGATGGAACTAGGGTTATGAAAACACAATGTGCTTGATATAGCACACTTAGATTTTATTTTTTACCACCTGAGAAAGTAGAAAGACAATTTGTAATTTTCCCACTTTGTCAATGGACTCAGAAATTTAATGTTTAAGCCAAGGAAAAAGTATTAGTCTCTTTTGTTTTGGTCAGCACATCATTCAGATGCTTTCTACATTTACTCCTCAGTTTTTCCCATCTTCCTTATTACTAGTAACACTGACACCACCATCCAGAGTTAACAACTTTCAGAAAACAATTAGGTAAGAAATAGTCAGGACTTATGGTAGTAGGTTATGTTCCCAGCAAAATCAATGAAAATAAATCTGTTTATTTTTACCTTGGGAATCATTGAAACAACAAAGATAAAGAAAAAATACCATAAAATAGCTAGATAAACAAAACAAAAACAAAGTTACCTACAGAGGAATAAAACTGAAACTAGTTTTTTGTTGTCATTTTTTTTCCTGTAAGCAAAATACAGTTGTGGCAGAGAATTTACTGTTCAACAAATGTCTGTTCTGTACAGTATCCAGCCCCTTCTAGTTAGGAATAGGCACACAATTAGTGTTGGTCAGTCGGCTCTGAGTGGCAGTGACCAATATCATTTCTGAGTTGAATATTTTACAAGTTTCATTTCATGTCACGAAGAATCCAGTGGGCCCACAGACTGAGCCTGTGGATATCTTCTCAGATCCTGAATGCAGGGTTGTATTAAATACTCCAGCTCGTTGAAAACTCCCCACATTTCCTCCCTGATACGTGGAGTGAGAGCTGTTATGATAAGGCGAGACAAGAGAAACCCTTGCAACTGCCTGTAGCCTCCAACACAGTAAAACCAAAAGGTTATCATATCCCTTGGTATCCTACCTATGGCTTCTTTACAATTCAGTCTATACGTAAAAAAGGGCAAGAGCAGAAGCTTCAGGGCTCCTGAGGCTTAGATTTAAAAGTCTCACAGTATCACTTCTGCATTCTGTTGTTCAAAGCAAGTTAGAGTCGGATTTGAGGATAGATAAGTATGTGCCTTTTCACGTGAAGAATAGCAAAACACAGTGACATAGAGGGATGTGAGGAATGATTGCATCCATGTGTGCAAGAAATCTAGTGCAGCATAGGCAGCAGGAAGGATGAGAAGTATTTATTTTTATCTTGACATAAATAGAAGTGCACCTTCACTGTTTTACCACGAGATTGTCTTTCCAAATCTCTTTAATCATATAGTCTAGTGGCATGGTGATTATCTTTCAGAACATGTTCCACCATATTGATAACATCATGCAGATTGGATTTGTTGAGAAATAGCAAGTGCACTAGATGCTTTAACTATATACACATGTGCTAGAGTTCGAGATACAACTTATGAAAACGCGAAGGTCTGCCAGTTGAGTAAATTTTGGAAATCCAAAGTTCTTAGGCATGTTTCGATATTTCCTCCATAGTGGATATAAGAAGTGCTTTTCACTGCCTACCCTTAAGAGACTAGTACAACGCTTGGCAGGGTTGTCTGGAGGCTTTTGGGAGTGATGCTCTAAGCCATTTCTTGAGCAACCCTATTGCTGCATGTTTTGAGTGGGAGTAAAGCAAAAGAAGGCTATGCAACAGGCTCAGGCTCTTGCAAGATGTTCTGTTATTCCCTATATTCAGTGGTGCTCTAAGTATCAATGGTAAATAAGAATGTTATATGGAATCTCTGGCTAGCTACATTAAAAGATGCCTGGCACAAATCTTTAGAATTGGGGGAAAATCTTCTGCTGATAATTATTTTATTTTGAGAAGAAACTTCTGAGTTGCTATCAAAACTTCACACATGCTGAGTGCTAGACCATGGGACATTTAAGTACTATGTAATCTGAGATGCCCATTATCCATGTTGTCAGATTCATCCATAATATTGTACAGGATTAATCATTATAAAATGAAAGTATTACAGTCTAGATTAGGCTCAAGCTGGTATGGAAGGAAGAAGAAAATGGCATGGACAGGCTGCTCAGGCCCTCCTGATGCCTACTCATGCTGAATTGTCATAATTCTTCTACCCACACCTATGGAAAAATTCTTGTGAATAGCTGACATACAAGGTGAAAAAACACAATACCTCAGGCTGTGTTTTGTAGAGTACTAGTACTCTGCAGTATAAGCTTGTAGCAGCTGGAAATGATCCACTGACTCACTGCCATATTACATGGCCACTCAGAGGTGGCCTTCTAGTAAAGGAAGAAAACAAAGTGTGTGTGTGTGTGTGTGTGTGTGTGTGTGTGTATAGTATATATATTTATATATAGTGTATGTATATATATGTATATATACCTAGTAAAGGAAGAAAACTGTATATATATGTATATATTTGTGCATATGTGCATATATATGTATATCTAAAACTATGTGGATGTATATATATATGTATGTACACAGAGTTTTCCACTTTGCCAGGCAGGAGGCATGGCTCAAGGATTTTACTCACAGGTAGCAACTAATAGCTTGGCTTGTGGATCAGGAAATTGGAAAAAACAGGATTGGATGATTAATGGCAAGGGAGTCTGGAGAAGAAGCATATGGATGAATCTGTTGCATGAGCACAGAGTGGGATGATATCATGTCCATATGATTTCTCATAAAAATATGGCCATTACAGAGGAGGCTTTTAAAAATCAGGTGAAACTAGCTAGCGTATCTTATGAATGTCAGCTATCTTCTTTCTCCAGGCATCTTACAACTATGTAGGGATGGAAACTTGCATGGACTTAACAACATGGTCTTCCACTTATCAAAGTTAATATGGATACTGTCCCTGCTTGCTGCCCAGCTTGCCAATAGTAGAAGCTAATTCTGGGGACTTATGGCTTCACTTCCCAGGGAGACCAGCTGATCTTCTAGTGACAGGCCAACTACACTGCCTCTCCTTCATCAGAGAAGAGACAGTTATTTGTCCTTCTTGGATTAGATACCTGTTCTGGGTTTGAATTTTCTTTCCTTAACTTGCCATGTTACTACTGCAAACAACCACAATTCAGGACTTAGAGAAAGTTTATTTACCTTGATGGCATTCCATGCTTTGTTTCTGATCAAGGAACAGATTTTACAAGAGTTATATAGCAGGGGTGCGTTCTTTAGTCCCATGGTGGAATGTTTCTGGTAGAAGAAAAAATAGTGGCCTTATCAGTAGTTCAGACAACCACCTCGGTATCTGAGGCCCTTCAAGCCACATAATTAACAGAGGAGGAACTTGGATGATTGATCCCAATTATAAAGGAGACCTTGAGTTATTTTTACAAATGGGAGCAGTTAGAATTATGTCTGCAATCTAGGACTTAACTTGTATACTTCTTAGTAATCTTATTCTGATAGTAACTGTCAGTGGAAGGATAAATTAAAAAAAGGCAGGGTCACTAAGCACACAGCTACATCTGGAAATAAGATCTGATATTATCCCACAAGGTAAAAACACCAACGAACTAAGGCACTGCTGAGGGCAAGGGAAACAAAGTGACAGGCGGTAGAAGAAGTTTATGAATATGGCCTTGGATTTAGGTAAAGACTTACAAATTATAGCAGCTATGTATATATTAATCAAGTAATGAGTAGCCCAAGGTTAATCTCCAAGACAATAGGAAAGATGTCTCCAGGGCATGTCAGAGGTCTTCATGGCAGCCCAGAGGCCTATGAGGAAAAAATAGTTTCATGGGCCAGACCAAGGGTCCCTTTGCTGTGTGCAGCCTAGGGACTTGGTGCCCTGCATCCCAGTCACTCCAGCTGTGGCTAAAAGGGGAAAACATAGAGCTCGAGCCATAGCTTCAGAGGGTACATGCCTCAAGCCTTGGCAGCTTCCACATGGTGTTGAGCCTGCGGGTACACAGAAGTTGAGAATTGGAGTTAGAGCCTCTGCCTAAATTTCAGACAAGGTATGGAAGTGCCTGGATGTCCAGGCAGAAGCTTGTGGTGGGGTGGAGCTCTCATGGAGAACCTCTACTAGGGTAGTACAGAAGGGAAATGTGGGGTCAGAGCCCCCACACAGAGTCCCTACTGGGGCACGGCCTGGTGGAGCTGTGAGAAGAAGGCCATCATCCTCCAGACCCCAGAATCCAGAGACAGTTTAGACCACGTGCATGGAAAAGCCACAGGCACTCAATGCAGCCTGTGAAGGCAGCCAGGAGGGAGTTGTACCCTGCAAAGTCATAGGGGCAGAGCTGCCCAAGACCACAGGAACCCACTTCTTGCATCAGCATAACCTGGATATGAAACATGGAGTCAAAGAAATTTGGACTTGCATGAGGCCTATAGTCCCTTTGTTTTGGCCAATTTCTCTCATTTGGAATGGCTGTATTTACCCAACGCCTATACCTCTATTGTATCTAGGAAGTAATTAACTTTCTAGTGACTTAACAAGCTCATAGGCAAAAGGGACTTGTCTCAGATGAGACTTTGGACTGTGGACTCTTGAGTTAATACTGAAATCAGTTAAGGCTTTTGGGGACTGTTGGGAAGGAATGATTGGTTTTAAAATGTAAAAAGAACATGAGACGTGGGAGGGGTCGGGGTGGAATGAAAATGGTTTGGCTATGTCATCACCCAAATCTCATCTTGAATTCCCGATGTGGGAGGGACATGGTGGGAGGTAACCGAATCAAGGGGGCATGTCTTTCCCATGCTATTCTCATAATAGTGAATAAGTCTCATGAGATCTGATGGTTTTATGAAAAGGAGTTCCCTCTGCACAAGTTCCCTCTCTTTGCTTGCTGCCATCCATGTAAGATGTGACTTGCTTCTCTTTGCCTTCCACCATGATTGTGAGGCCTCCCCAACCAATGGAACTGTAAGTCCATTAAACCTCTTTCTTTTGTAAATTTCTCAGTTCAAGTATGTCTTCATCAGCAGTGTGAGAACAGACTAATACAGTAAATTGGTACCAATAGAGGGGGGTGTTGCTGAAAAGATAGACAAAAACATGGAAGTGACTTTGGAACTGGGAAATAGGCAGAGGTTGGAACAGTTTCATGGGCTTAGAAGAAGACAGAAAAATTGGGAAAGTTTGGAACTTCCTACAGATTTCTTGAATGGCTTTGACAAAAATGCTGATAGCGATATGACCAATAAGCTCGAGGCTGAGGTGAACTCAGATGGAGATGAAGAACTTGTTGGGAACTGGAGAAAAGGTGACTCTTGTTAAGTTTTAGCAAAGAGACTTGTGGCATTTTGTCTCTGCCCTAGAGATTTTTGGAACTTTGAACTTGAGAGAGATGATTTAGGGTATCTGGTGGAAGAAATTTCTATGCAGCAAAGCAGTCAAGATGTGACTTGGGTATTGTTGAAGGCATTCAGTTTTAAAAGGAGACCGGAGCACAGAAGTTTGCAAAATTTGCAGCCTGTCAATGTGATAGAAATGAAAATTCAATTTTCTGAGGAAAAAATTGAAGTCGGCTGCAGAAATTTGCAGTAACCAATAGAGTCCCCATTCTCTTTCCACTGTTATTTTGTATGGTATCTGATGGTGGCACCTAACTTAATTTGTAAGTCATAGTCTGCAAGAAACCGTATTAGACCTAAATGGTAAGGATTGGTTATCTTGAAGATCCTAAATTTGATCCTGATTCAGTGACAAGTGGTTTTGGTGTCTCTTCTTGTTGGGAAGAGTATGAGATTATCTACATGTGTATAACGGATAAGTATCTGTCAGGTGGAAATTGAAGGAAATAGATGATAAAAGCCCTGGGCCTCTTAACCCTCAGATCCATTTCAAGTGGCTCTAACCCTTGCCAGCCCCTCTTGTCATGGCTTCTGGCTGAGGTTTAGCTAGTGATAGGCCCTATTGGCATGTTTAAGTAATGAAGGAAGGCAACTTCCTCTGCAGTACATTCAGAAGACTTGTTGAATGTACTGTAGCAGTACTGTGGTCCTTGATGGTTTCAGCTCTCTCAGGACAGACCTACCATGATTACCACTGGGTGATTTAGGCTAGTATCACTGTCTCCTCTTGTCCCTAGGGACAGCAATGACTCCTTGCTTTCTCTGATTTCTGGGTTACTCATTGTCTTTTGCTTGGCTTCTCAGCCACCCTTCATCCCTGCATTAAGTTCTCTGCATCTTAAGGCAAAATGGTTTCTGCTTTTTTGTATTTTTTTATTGGATCCTGACTGATATGCTAGCTAAATATATAAAAATCAAATCATTAGAAATCTGTTTCACAAATGAATATAATAAAAAAGTTATTCTCAAAACAAAACAGATATTGTATAAAGATATGAAATAACAATACCTGGATTTAAAAACACAGATTAGTCTAACACAGATCAAGAGGATGTTAGTGGAGAAACTGTCTGGGAATACATGTGGTCAGACAAGAATTTAATACATTTGAAGGAAGGAGGACACATATAAATGATGCCATTTCACTCTTGGCTCTGACTTTAATTAAACAATGATTAATGTAATGTCTTTCAGAGTTTTAAAAGTTAACAAATAAGGACTGAAAATGAGATATATACCTTACAAAAAACAGAATGCAGAGGCAAAAACATATTTGTAAACAAGGAAATTGGCAACAAAAATAACATCAAGAAAGCATTAAAAATATGTATAAAATTATATATATGTAAGTAAGGAAAGATAAATCACTTATTTTAAAAAAGATAAATGAATTAAACTGGTATGTGAAAGAAAAAAAAAACCCCACGATTTGAGCCAAAAACAAATATATTGAGGCACACATATATACTTATTAAGTGAATTCAAATAAAAATAACTAGAGGACATAGTAGTGTCATCAGAACAAAAATTTTATATGAAAAGCAGTTACTCATTGTTAGCACTCACAAAGCAAATAGCATCTAATGCGCCTTCTCTCAGTACAGTTTCTCTGCCCTCAATTCTGTCTGTTATTTCCTATTTTGCAACACATTTACCTTGCCTTCTCCAGAGAATAATCTTTTAATTTTGAGTGGGGGCCCTGATGGGAAATAAACAGCAGGAAGGAGGGAGGAGCTAGGGCATTGATGGGGTATGGGAGCAGTTGCTTAGATGCACAGAGTGAGAGAAGATTGTCCAGTCTTTTGCTTCTTGAACTGGATTTTCAGCATTCCTCCATCCTTAACCCCACCCTCAGCCTCACCTTCCAAGCTGGCTCCTGCTGCCATTTCTGAGCTTTCTGGGCTTTGCAGCATGATACGAACAGTGGTGCTTTTCTGCCCTCCCCCTGCTTATTCAGAACTCAGTGTGCTGAAAGTCACTGTGTTGGTGACTGCTACCTATGGCTTTCCAGCTCTCAAAATGCTGTTGCCTATCCCCTTTCTGGATCCTGTTTGTTCGTGAGTTGTACTTTTTCTCTCTTCTTTTTATCTCTTCCCTTTTGTTTACCCTTATGGGGGTAAGTGGGAAGTGAGAGGGTAATTCAATGGTCATTTGTGAGTTCAGCTGGCCATGTTTAACTAGTAAGAACTCTGTTTTTCTCCTGAGTTGTTTCTTCTGCATGTTTTTGACTTTTAAATACTCTCCACAGATTCTGAATATTGATCTTTTGTCTAGTCTATATGAAAAAGCTAGAATTCAGGAATTCTGTGATTAATGAAGGAAGGAATGGATATTGATAGACTAGTCATCACTGCTAGAAAGGTCTCTTTTTGGTGCCTACATATCCAGGCAGAACCTTCTACACTTAGAATATACTCAATCCTTTCTCAAGTGAGACAACCCAATGTCCCAACCATGGCCTATGTCTAGATCAAAGTACAGCTACCCATTGCCCTGTGACTTACGACATGATTGATGTCTTATCTGTATTCCTCCCAAAACTAGTCAAATTAAAATAATTCCTACATGGAAGAGGAAAGAATAGGAAGCACATAACATCACTGAGCCATAGCCATAATGAAATCTTGCAGAAAGAACGTACGTTGACACCTAGCTCTTACTATGGAGAAAGTTCTTTCTTTCTACATGGAGGCAGGACTCTTCAGTTCATTATTCAGTTTAGTCTCTGGATTTGTCTTCTGAAGGCAAACATTTCAACATCCTTTGTAGCCATATTAGGAGTAGTACTGGAAGTTGAGTAGCTTTCACCAACTGCTTTCTGTTAATTTGGTTTGGTGTCACGGGATTATTTTAGAGGGTAAAAGTGAAAAGTGACATGCTTTTGAGGGTCAAATATGTGATTATTTGGTAATATAATTGCCCTCTCCAACTTAGTAAGGTCTTGGTCTATGTCTTAAAACATGCCCATTTAGAAAACTGTTAAAACTTTCAGCTTCCTGGCCGGGTGTGGTGGCTTCTGCCTGTAATCTCAGCATTTTGGGAGACCCAGGGAGGAGGATCATTTGAGGTCAAGAGTTCAAGTCCAGCCTGGCCAACATGGTAAAACTGTGTCTCTACTTAAAATACAAAAATTAGTTGAGTATGGTGGTGCATGCCCATAATTCTAGCTGCTCAGGAGGCTGAGGCATGAAAATCACCTGAACTCAGGAGGTGGAGGTTACAGTGAGCTGAGTGTGTGCCACTGCACTGCAGCCTGGGTGATGGAGTGACTGTGTCTCAAAAAACAACAACAAAAACTTTCAGCTTCCCTCTTTTATTAAATTGCTTTTTGTTTGACCTACCATTTGCTTCCTCAGTTTTATTTGAGTTACCTTGATGCCATCTGGAAACTTAGACTTTAGTCCTTACACTTCAGTGGGAACATGACTTTTTTTCTTTTTTTGGATGCTGGGTTGCTTCTTACTGTCTAGTATAAACTATTAATTTGAAATTCTGAAAAAAGGCTGGGACCTTTTCTCCAACTATATCTTCTTTTTGAGAGCCATTTCTTATAATTAGCTTGTGTACAAGTTTTTTGAAAGCAATAAGGAGCTTCCAATACACACCAGTAAGTTCTGATGAATTTGTGGCGCTCTGTCAGAATATAGTCCATCCTTCAACTTACTGCAGGTGATAGTTTACCATAGCACAATAAATATTGTCAACCTTCCACCATACAATATTTTTGGCCTTACTACCTACCACCTAATAGCAAATGTAATGCTCTTAGGTTTACATTTTGGCATCACTGTACTTTCAGGTACCTGTTTTATATTACTTAGAGTAGAGGCTAAGTAGTTACAACAAGAAAACCTGAAGAACAGTGACTTACACATGCAGCTTGAGGGTGGCAGAGCTGAAGACAGCTTATCTGCTTATCTGTAGACTACTACAGTTTGGAGTCTAAAGTTTTCACCTTCTCTCAGCCAGCAGAGTAAACAAACCTGAATGGCTTGATCTGAATGTGGCACACATCACTTCTATTTTCAATCCATTGCTCAGAACAGCTTATATGCCTTTATCAAGTTGCAGGGAATGCTTTGGAAATGCAGTGTCCATTTGGATATCCATCTACCTAGCTAAAACTAAGGAGGATTTAAAAAAAATTATTATTAAAGAAGTATGGCTATTTGTGACAACAGTTTCTGCCAAATGGAGGCTGAGTCATTAGCATATCACCAATGACTTTTATTTACCCTTCTTATCCATTTATCTCTTGGGGGGTAACTTCAGTAATTGATGACTTAGAGATAAAAAACTAGATATGCATGATTCTGCTGCTTCCTCTTTTTTGTTGCTGACTTTTCTCTAGGGATTATGCATGCTCAATTGCTTATGGATATAAGATCAGTTTACAGGTAAAGAACCTGCCGTTGCAGGGTAGGCCTGCAGTATCTAGTGATGCTGCTGTGAGTGTCCAATATTGGAATTGACTATTCTACAGCTTAGGTATCCACAGGAAAAAAAAGTTGCCTTTTTCCAATATCAGCTTTGATAATTCAGTCTCCATTTGTTTAACTCTCGATTTCTTAATTTGTTCAGAACATGGATGGAGGAGAGAGGTGCTATTTGCTGGTCAAACTTGAACCTTAACAAGTTGATTCACGCAATTCAGTGATTCTTCTTATTTTAGTAGGTTATACTTATCTTTTAATATATAATTGTTCTCTTATTTTTGTATACTGTATTTCCCTTGAATTCTGTTTTATTTTGTGGTAATAACTGCCATTCTTGATTTTTTTCTTTTTTCTCTAGACAGGGTTTCCCTCTGTTACCCATGCTGGAGTGCAGTGGCCCAAATACAGTTAAAGCAACCTTTCATTTCAGAATCCCAGGTAGCTGGGACTACAGGCGTGCACCACCACACCCAGCTAATTTTGTTATGTTTTAGTTTTGTTGAGATGCAGTTTTGCCATACTGTCCAGGCTGGTCTTGAAATCCTGAGTTTACAGTTTCTGTAACCTGCCTGCCTTGGCCTTAGGATTATTAGCTGTGAGCCACTGCACCTGTCCCTCCCTGATTTCTCTTATTTTCCTTTCTTTTCTTTCTCTCTCTCTCTCTCTCTCTCTCCTCTGTTTCTCTCTCTCTCCTCTCTCTCTCTCTTTCTCTGCTCTCTCTTTCTTTTTTTGATAGAATCTTACTCTGTCGCCCAGGCTGGAGTACAGCGGTGTGATATCAGCTCACTGCAACCTCCACCTCCTGGGTTCAGGCAATTCTCCTGCCTTAGCCCCCTGAGTACCTGGGACTACAGGTGCATGCCACCATGCCCAGCTAATTTTTTTGTGTTTTAGTAGACATAGGGTTTCACCGTGTTGCCCAGGCTGTTCAGGAACTCCTGAGCTCAGGCAGTCATCCCATCTTGGCCTCCCAAAGTGCTGGGATTACAGATGTGAGCCACTGCACCCAGCCTCTGATTTCTTTATCTTAGTATTTTTATGGTATATCCATTTACTTAATTTTTTTGTGTTGTTTTAAATTAATCTTTTATACATTATATAAAAATGAGTTTACCCCAATCGGCATGTATTTGCTGATTTACCTAAAATTATTAATGCCAATTAAAAATATTTACTTTTTTAAAAAAAATTTCACTCTCCATTATTTTTAGTTGGATTTATAAATGTTAAAAATTTTCCCATACCAGGGTTTTCAGGCTTTCTGTTTCATTTCTATTCTAATTATTAACTTAGCAATTTTTAACATTTAATCATATAACATATTTATGGAAAAATGCACAAATCATAGTTTACTATTCAATAGGTTTTACAAGTGAATTACTGCTTGCAGCTGTGCAACCAGCATATAAATCAAGAAACAGAGTATTATCCTCAGAAGCTCTCCTCATGCCCCATTACAATTACTATTAATCCCTACTCTCAACCTCTAGAATATAATGACTATTATATATCTCCATGAGTTTTTCTGACTCAATAGCTCATTTCTTTTTATTGCATACTGTGACTTGTGAACATTTTTGATTAACTTTGTGGAGGTATATTAATATATCACTGTGGTTTTAATTAGCATTTCCTTAATTACAAATGCTGTTTAGCATCTGTTTTATATGTTCATTGACCGTGGAGTTTTGTTTATGAAATACCTATTTATATCTTTGCCATTTTTCTATCAGATTTTTTGCTGTGTACCCATTGATTTTCTTCCTATATTTTGGATGCCAATTCTTCATTGATTTTCTTCCTATATTTTGGATGCCAATCTTTTGTCAGTGGTATGTATTAGACATTAATTGTTATCCTTTTAGTCATCCAATTTGTTGTCTTTTTAGTCTATTTTTGTTGAGCAAAAATATTTAATGTGGTTGAATTTATCAGTCTCATCCTATATAACTTCTACTTCTTGAGTCTTGTTAAAGAAAGTCTTTTGTATCCTGAGTTCATACAGATAATCACCCTTATTTTATTCTAAATATTGTGGATTATAAAATTTAAATTAAGCTGAAGAAATCCAAGAATTTCAGCCTCCTTAGGATAATGGCTAACATTGGAATACCTACTTGGAATCACCTGATGCTTCCCCCTGAAATCCACATGTAGTAAAAGGAGAGCAAATAAAAAGTATTATAACCTACTTCTACAGAGTAAATAGGAGAAAGACTATACATTCAAATGTGTATGTAATTAGGAAAAACATTCAGGCACAGTTGTTGCCAGAGCCCCCAGTAGTATAATAACGTCAGTGTGAGAGTTTACCTTCAGAAGGAGAGAGTCCTACTCTAAGGGAATTGCTGAGAGCAGGTAAGAGGCCATTCCAGAGGTCTCACAATGGAGGAGTTTAATAAAACAGACTTCAAAGTTCATGAGACAGGAGTTGGTAGTCTTAGGAAGGCACCACATCTGGGGTACAGAAAGGGAGGCAATGTGAAAATTGCAAGTGTCCTTTGAAAATAGCAGCCAGGAATAGAGAACTAGTGAAAACCTGGCCACAAAAAAATTTGGCATAATAAAGCAACTTGTGTTCATTATAGGAGCAGAAGAAGGACCCCTCAAACTGAGAAACCAGAAAAGCCACCTACATAGACTCTCACTTCTAATTAAAATACAAAAAATACCTAACATCTTAAAAAAAACAAGCAAAAACTAACATGCAAACACCACAGCAAGATGCTGTAAGAAAACAGATAATGAAATTCAAAATAAATAAAAATACATGAGAAAAATGCTACCACCAAGCAAAAGTTAATTGTAACAAAAAATAACACATAGAAATACAAATTTTCTAAATTTTGGTGCTCTGTTCTCTTTACAAGACTGAATGCCTTCAACAACACCCAAGTCACATCTTGAATGCTTTGCTGCTTAGAAATTTCTTCCACTAGATATTGTAGATAATCTCTCTCAAGTTTAGAGTTCCATAAATCTAACAACAAATTAATATTCAACAAATTATACAACAAATTTTGAAATACACAATGAATTAACTATAGTTTTTCTCCTATACTATCAAATCCTAGAACTTATTCCTTCTATCTAAATGTATTTTAATACCTATTAACCAACTTCTCTTTATTCCCTCTCTTCCTTTCTGAGCCTCTCATAACCACCATTCTCCTCCTTACCTCCATGAGATTCACTTTTTTTTTAACTTTCTACATATGAGTGAGAACATACTATATGTAACTTTCTGTGTCATGTTTTTAAATCCATTTACCTGTCAATAAACACTTATCTTGACCATTGTGAATAGTGCTGCAATAAGCATGGGAGTGCAGACAGCTCTTTGATATACTAATTTCCTTCGTTTTGGATATATACCAAGCAGTGGGGTTGATGGGTCCTATAGTAGTACTATTTTTTAATTTTTTGAGGAAATTACATTCTGTTTTCCATGATAGCTGTACCACTTTACATTCCCACTAACAGTGTATGAACATTTGTCTTTCTCCACATCACACATGTTAATTTACTTCTTTGATAATAGCCATTCTAACTGGAGTGAAATGATATTTCACGGTGGTTTTCACTTGCATTTTCCTGATGATTGGTGATGTTGAACATTTTTTCACACACCTGTTGGCCATTTGTATGTCTGCTTTTGAGAAGTGTCTATTCAGGTATTTTGCCCATTTAAAAATATGTTTATTTTTGTTGTTGGGTGTTTTTTTTTTTTTTTTTTTTTTTTTTTTTTGCCATTGAGTTGTTTAAATTCTTTATATTTTCTATTGATCTCTTGTTGGATGGACAGTTTGCAAATATTTTCTCCCAATCTGTAGGTTGTCTCTTCATTTTGTTAATTGTTTCCTTTGCTGCCCAGAAGCTTTTTAGCTTGATGTAATTTCATTTGCCTATTTTTGCTTCCTGTTGGTGCTTTTGAGATCTTACCAAAACATTATTGCTTAAACCAATGTCCTGTAGCATTTCTCCAATGTTTTCTTGCAGTTTCATAGTTTCGCGTTTCAGATTTGAGTATTTAATCCATTTTGGATTGGTTTTCTTATATGGTGAAAGATGGGGATCTAGTTTCATTCTTTTGCATATGGATATCCAGTTTCCCAGAACCATTTATTAAAGAGACTTTCTTTTCTTTAGTATATGTTGTTAGAATCTTCGTTAAAAATGAGTTGGCTATAGGTGTGTGGCTTTATTTCTGGGTTCTCTATTCTGTTCTATTTGTCTATGTACCTGCTTTTATGCCAGTGCCTTGCTCTTTTGTTTACTACAGTTTTGTAGTAGAACTTGAAGTCAGGTAGTGTAATGCCTCCAGCTTTGTCATTTTTGTTCAGGATTGCTTTAGCTATTTGGGGTATTTTGTGGAATGATGATTACATTTAAATGATGGGTACTGGGCTAATTTTATGTGTCAACTTAGCTGGGCCACAGTGTCCAGATATCTGTTCAAACATTATTCTGAATGCTTCTGTAAAGATGTTTTTTTGGGTGAGATTAACATGAAAATTGATGGACTTTGAGTACAGCAGATTATCCTCTATAGTATGAGTGTGCCTCATCCAATCAATTGAATTACTTAATAGAACAAAGAGTAACTTCTTTTTTTTTTTTTTTTTTTTTTTTTTTTTTTTTTTTTTTTTTTTTTTTTG
>CAUYLG010043848.1:0-10830 GCA_963573385.1 Cacajao melanocephalus
TCAAACGTAGATTAGGTCTTTTCACATAATCCCATATTTTTTGGAGGCTTTGTTCATTTCTTTTTACTCTTTTTTCTCTAATCTTGCCTTCTCATTTTATTTCATTGAGTTGATCTTCAATCTCTGATATCCTTTCTTCTGTTTAATTGATTCAGCTATTGAAACTTGTGTATGCTTTACAAAGTTCTTGTGCTGTGTTTTTCGGCTCCATCAAGTCGTTTATTTTCTTCTCTAAGCTTATTAGTTAACATTTCATCTAACCTTTTTTAAGGTTCTTAGTTTCCTTGCATTGGGTTAGAACATGCTCCTTTAGCTCCAAGAAGTTTGTTATTACCCACCTTCTGAAGCCTGCATCTGTCAATTCATCAAACTCATTCTTCATCCAGTTTTGTTCCATTACTGGTGAGGAGTTGTGATCCCTTGGAGGAGGAGAGGCCTTCTGGTTTTTGGTGATTTCAGCCTTTTTGTGCTGGTTTCTTCTCATCTTCATGGATTTATTTACCTTTGGTCTTTGAATTTGGTGATTTCCAATGGGGTTTCTGAGTGGACATACTTTCTATTGATGCTGAAGCTAATTCTTTCTGTTTTTTAGTTTTCTTTCTGTCAGTCCCCTCTGCTGCAGCTATCCTGTATGAGGTGTCTCTTTGGATATATGGGGGTCAGGGATCTGCTTGAGGAGGCAGTCTGTCCCTTATCAGAGCTCAAGTGCTGTGCTGGGAGTTCCATTGCTCCCTTCAGAGCTGCTGGGCAGGGACGTTTAAGTCTGTTGCAGCAGAACTCACAAATGCTCCTTTTCCCAGGTGCTCTGTCCTGGGAAGGTCGGGCTTTATTTATAAGTCCCTGATGGGCTGCTGCCTTTTTTCAGAGATGCCCTGCCCAGAAAGGAGGGAGTCTAGTCACAGTCTGCCTGCAGATGTGTTGCTGAGCTGCTGCATGCTCCACTCAGCTGCTGTGCAAACTTCCTTGCAATTTTGTTTACCCAGGTAAAGTTAGATTTGCCTTGGTAATGGCAGACTGCCTTGGTAATGGTGGATGCCCTTTCCCCCACTGAGCTCAACTGTCCCAGTTTGAGTGCAAACCACTGTCTGGCCGTGAAACTCTCAAGCCAGTGAGTTTCAGTTTGCTGGTCTTTGTGGTGAGACCCACTGAGCCAGACCACTTGGCTCCCTGCCTTCATCCCCCTTTTTTTCAGGGGAATGGGAGGCTCTGTCTCACAGGCATTCCAGGCACCAGCTAAAACAGCTGCCCTGATTTATGCTGGAAACACCTGGCACTGGCTGAAACAGCCACCCAGTTCTGTGCTGGAAACCTGTGGTGTTTGTCAGCCTGGCAGGAGTCTCCTGGTCTGCAGGCTGTAAAGACTGTGGGAGAAGTGCAGTATCTGAAACCAGAGTGCCAGAGAGGCTGGAAAAGTCCCCAGTGGCCTCTGTTGGGTGGGTGGGTGGGGCTGTCCTCTGGCCCATTGCACTTCCCAGATGAGGCAGTGCCCCATCCTGCCTTAGTCTGCCCTCCTTGGGCTATACTCACTGTCCAACCAGTCCCATTGAGATGAACCTGGTACTTCAGTTGGAAATATGGAGATCACTCACCTTCTGCATCACTCTTGCTGGGAACTGTGCTCCGGAGCTGTTCCTATTCATCTATGTTGGCAGAAGTCCTAAAATGGTTTTTATCCAAAAGATAGGCAATAAGAAATGATGGCAAGAATGAGGAGAAAAAGTAACCATAGAACACAGTTGGTGGGAATGTAAATTAGTACAGGAATCATGGAAAAGACTATGGTGGTTTCTCAAAAAACTAAAAATAGAACTACCATATGACTCAGCAATCCCACTGGTAGATAAATATTCATAAGAGTGGAAATAAATCAAAGGCATATCTATACTCCTGTGTTTATTGCAGCAGTATTTATAATAGGTAAGCTTTGGAAGCAATCAGTGTCCATCAACAGACAAATGGATAAAGAAAATGTGATACATACACACAATGGAATACTATTCAGCCATAAAAAGAAAATTATATCATTTGCAACATGTATGGATCTAGAAGACATTTTATTAAGTGCAATTAACCAGGCAGAGAAAGACATTATTTTGTGTATTCTTCTTATTTGTGCTAGCTAAAAATTAAAACAATTGAACTCATGGGAATAGAGAATAGAATAATGATTACCAGAGGCAGGAAAGGGCAGTGTGGGGTAGTGGAGCATGTTAATGGGTGCCAAAATGTATTCAGATAGAATAAATACAATTTAATAGTTGATAACACAACAAGGTGACTTATGTCAACATGAATGCATTGTTTATTTAAAAATTATTAAATGAATGTATTTGAAATGTTTTTAATACAAAGAAATGAAAATGCTTGAGGTGATGGATATTCCATTAACTCTGATGTGATTTTTATATATCATATGCCTGTATCAAAATATCTTATGTACCCCCTACATATATAAACCTCTTAAGTAGTTACAAAATTTGTATTATTCCATTTGCTCCCTGTCGGAAATATCCTCAAGAATTATGCCTGCCATCTTAGAGAAAAGTGTCTAGTGTAGTCGGTCTCATGGTTTGATTCAAATGCCCATATCAAACCATACACTCAATAGTGTTACTAGGTCCCTTAATTGGAGGCTTAATCAAAGGGTGATAAATTATATTTTCAAAACTGAAAATAAGTCATAAGGCTTTTGGTTTTTGGCTTGGAATCTCTGAGAAGTAATAGGTAGATCTTAGAGAGGTTTGAGTGGAAGGGAGGAGGAAGAAAGTGATCTCTCTCTGTAATTCACTGATTATTGGCATCAGGTTTTGTGATTTATTGTCTATTTGATGTCTAGCTTGGTGCTTTGAACTAGACTGCATAGTTTCTTTCACTCTATAACCTCTAATATAATCTCCTTACATTTTAATTTTAATTCTTTTTGATTAACAGCTATTGGTTCACAAATCATGGTAAAACTTGAGAAATTCAAAGAGGAGTGTCAATAATGGTATTATACTAGATTATGAACCAGACTAGTACTTTATTTTCATTTTTCCCTTTTAAAAAGTTATCTGTATCTAGTAAGAAATTATAACACTGCCAAAGAGAATAGATACAACAAAACAAATGCAAACTTCTTATCTCTAGTCCTCTAGTTTTCTCTCTGAAGTCAACCAGATTTTCAATTCTTGTGTATACATATTCAAAGATATTCCAGTCTCTCCAAGCATCATGTATGTAAATATCTATATCTTATACTTCCTTTTTTCCCACTTACTATCTGAGTCTTACTTTTGCGTACATTGTTTTTTATGTTTATTTTAAAAAAATCTTGGTCTATCTCAGTATGTATTCAGTATATACATATACAGATACATATATGCAGTATATATACACATATACAGATACATACACACACACACATATACAGATATGTATCTATTTCATGTAACAGTTGTATAGTATTTCATTACATACCTGGAACATGACTCAACCGAATTACTACTGATTGACATACCAACTGGTGAACGACACTGTTTCAAGCTATAAAAATGCAACAGAACTTTGTAGGTGGGGATACTAAGTCATAAGGCTATCTCTGGGTTTGATTCTTTATATTCCGTGTGGTTTTGAGTCTATTTACATAGTCTTTCTATGTTTTTCCCTATGTCTTTTCCCTTTTACCTCAGTTTCTTTCTGTCTACACACATACACTTCTAGTCACTAATCCCTTTTGTGTATCTCACTGTTATGTGGACATACTTTAGAGTTTAAATGTGGAATAGCAGGAAGCATGGTGAGTGGAGCTGGGACTCAGTTCTGGTTCTGCCACTAACCGGATTTCAGACATTTTCTTTTTATATCTAAAGCCATTAATTTTCCCATTTGTTGAGCTACCTAAAATTTAAAGCTCCCCTTTCTATTATTTTGTACATTTTTTCATTTACTTATCTGTTTATTCAGTCATTGCTTAATAAATTTTATTGAGAATCTTCTATTTATCAGGTCTTGTGGAAAGCACTTATCAGTGGGGGAAATTGTAAAGATAAATAAAATATTTCTTGGTTTTGACTCAATCCAAAGGAATACACAGATAGAAACAAAAAGTACATTGCATATAACTGTGTTTATTAAAGGAAGTTTTAAGGTTTTATTTTCCTAGTTTTTGAAGTGGAGCAATGGAATATTGATATACATCTATTTAAAATTTCTTTTTTTAATTGTAATTGAATGAATATTTCCTGAGGACCAGGAAACAATAGAACAATTTCTGATTATATTATTTCAAAAGGAGAAGTGCTCAATATTTTGCATAATGGACAATTTTATATTTTAACTGTTTCTTTTCAGTTCTTATTCACATGTAGTAATTCACATGCTTATGTGAAATAGATGCATATCTCATTCTGATTAGTAAGGGATAGATGATGTGCCACGTATGGGTTGAGTCATAGACTGGCCATGAGGGAGAGAGTTTCTGTTGCTGATGGAAGCCAGGGTGAGAAAATAAGATCTGAAGCTCACTTAGGCTCCTTACTACATAGGGGCAGGGACAAGATGCCAGAATTGTAAAGAGTAAAACATCACCTTTATGAGAATAGTAAAATGTAATGCCTTCTTGGAGTCCTGCTTCATTTAAAATTAAATACAGAGAATCTGTTCAGAACTATTTGCATGCTTCTCTTCTGTCAATTCTGTGCCACTAACCTTTAAAAAATATTTTAAATGGTAAACATTTAATCAGGAAATTAATATTTGTATTCAAAAAAACAATGTAACCCCATTTATAAGAAGCTTTAAATAATGAAAATGTGAGTGAGAGGACATTTAACAGCTCATTGGCTGAAATATCATTAATATTTTATCTCACATAGTTTTGTTGTCATGGTTATTTAGTTTTGTTTTTCTCCTAAGAAAAACTGAGAAAATGATCTGTAAGTTTGAAGGCTAAATATATTTCTGTGGGCAAGATGACTAATCAAATTAAAGATGAAATTGCATCAATCCATCTATACATTGCAATAATAAAAATTTAAAAATTCATTTTATATGCTTTAATATTTAAATTATAAAATTTAATATATAAAGCTGAACATATTATAAAATATAAAAACTTTCTGAGCCTTAGTTTTCTCATCTGTAAAGTGGAAATAATTACAATAATATGAATATATATCTGATAAGATTATTATGAGAAATGAACAAAATAATGGATTTTTAATACTTTTAGCCTGGCACATGATTAGTGCTCAATTGTATTTGATATTATTAGGTGATCTTCAAGGTCTGCTGAACCTGAAGAATAGACTGGTTCCAGATCAGAGAAATAAGAATGAATATGATTTGCATAAGTTAAAGTACAAGTACATTACTCTGTTGAGAATGGATGGAAGACTTACTTTTGTGGCTAATTTTTGAGGAATTAGTGTTTTATTATCTGTGCTCAAAGGAGGACTTTAAGTGGGGGAGTTCTGAGCATATTGGGAAATTTATATATTTTATTTTTCAATAAAATTACATGTATTTTGTCAAACTTGGGAAAATATTTTTGGATGCACCACATTGCATAGGTGCCTTTTAAATATTAATTTTTAACACCATTCCATAAACGTCAAACCTCAACTGCATATATACATTTTTTGACAAATAGTTCCAGCTCTTTCTCATTCTTAGGAAATGATAGGGTAGAGGTGCTTATTAAAAACTGATGGATACAAAGAGCATGCATGCTGAGGAGCTCCCTCAAGTTTAGCAACAAAAACGTAAACAATATCTTCTAGAAGTGGCTCCCATCTCTCTTTAATGTTTATTAATTGGACTCACCTTTGCTTGAATCCTGATCTTTGCCCAGTAGTGTTCTTCCTTCTCACTAACTGCAGCCTTCTCCCCTCTTTCTTGTTTTTTTTTTTTACCTTTCTCCCTCCTGCAGTGAAAAGAGCAGTATGAAACTTCCCTCTAGAGACCCTCCACTCAAATGGCCATATGGGTTTAATGTATAATGCATGCAAAACAGCGTGAGTTGCAGATGATTCAAAAGAGAAGCCTCTGAGGCTGGGCTCAGGAGGCATCCTTTAATAATAATTAGAAAATCAAACAGCTTCTTACTGTTATTCTAGTCATTTCATTGGAATGTAATAACCCTGCCTCAAATAGTGCCAGGGAGTAATATATCTCCATAATGCAACCTTCTCAACACAATTATTGGGCAAATGCACTTATTCATAAGTAATATGTTCATTGTCCTTGGAATTTCCTACTTTGATTTGGCTGGAACTCTATGGACACTTCTGTAACATGAGCTGTATCACTAAGGTCTCAGGTAGACACAAAATAATCTGAGGTTTAATTTATATGTTAATTTTTCAGTAACATATTAAGAAACTATTTTGAGAGAGGCAGTTAGGGCAAGACTTGGGCATGGTCTTTCAGCTAGTGATGTCAACTTGTAAGAGAATGTCTTTTTTCTTTGCTTCTGGCCCAGGAATAATATTTGAAATTAAGACTTGTTAACATTGTCTTTGCTACCATACTCCAAATTTTCACATATAATCAGGGTTTTAAAAAACTCTAAAAAGTAGTAGAATGTAGAAATATTTACTGGATATTTAATATGAGTAATGAGCTCTTGGTAAGTTATGAACAAACACATAAAGCTGTTCTCCAAATAAATCAGTATGCATGACTTCACTTTTTATGTCTACATTATTTAGGACAGTTCTGCAATCCTTTGGAAAATCTTACTGGAGATACATTATTGATTGGGTAAAATTGGTCCAGAAGTTTTCTAAGGTGAGCAAAAATATTTGGGACAGTTCACCTCATTTACCAAGGAGCTGCAGTCAAGACTCTTTGGGTATTTTATGAATGAAGACATATGGATAATTACTTTGTAAGGTTCTAGGGCTATGACATTTGATCCAATTTTAGGAATATTCTGTAAAGGAGAGAAGACTGAATGTTTTAAAAAATCAGAGTTTCTGGCTGGGTGTAATGGCTCATGCCTGTAATCCTAGCACTTTGGGAGGCTGAGGCAGGTGGATCACGAAGTCAAGAGATCAAGACCATCCTGGTCAACATGATAAAACCCCATCTTTACTAAAAATATAAAAATTAGCTGGGCATGCCTGTAGTTCCAGGCACTAGGGAGGCTGAGGCAGGAGAATCTCTTGAACCCAGGAGGCGGAGGTTGCAGTGAGCTGAGATCGCACCAGTGCACTCCAGCCTGGCAACAGAGCAAGATTCTGTCTCGAAAACAAACAAGCTAAAACCCCCCAACAAATCAGGTTTCTTTAAGCTGGAAGGAAAGTTAGATGGCACAAATTTAAAGAATCCCTGAACTTAATCTGATGTAGGGCCTAGATAGTAGATAGCATGATCCTCTCATATTTTACGTGAAAGAACTGAGGACAGGTTATCCACCATACAATTATTATATGGGATCCATCAGGTGGACATTCAACCTCTGCTTAAACACCTCCAGTGACAGAAAGCTCACTTTTCTTGTGGCTGCTGTTCCAATATTGAATATCTCAAATTGTTATGCAAATTGTTATGCAAATTTCCATTTACAAATTTTTCTTTTACAAAATTCACATTTCATTATTTTTTTTTGCTCGGCTTGTCAGAAGTGAACCATAAAGTGATATGTTATCAAAAAATTTGACCTCCTTAGCACTTAATTTTTGCCAGCACAATGACACTTTGACGTTGCAGCACAAATCCATGGGAAAGAATAAATTGTTGATGTTGTTAGGAAGACTGTTTCTCTATATAGATAGAGTACCTTACAATGTATACCTAATTAAATACCTACATGTGAAAAGTGATTGTATAAAGTAAGAGAAGATAATTCAGGATAATATTTTTGTGATTTAGGAGCAGGATAGGCAATGTTAAATACAACTTTTAAACTGTAAAGCATAAGAAGAAAACTGATATTTTTTATCAGCATTAAGGATCTGTTCAATGAAGGACATCACAGACAAAGAATGCACAGGTAACAGGATGGCAAAAGGAGGGAACCATTTGTAATAGCTACAAGTAATAAGGCATTAATACCTAGACTAGAAAAGAAATTCTTGCAAATTAACAAGAAGCTGACAGAAACCCCAGTAAAAAGTGGGCATAGGATTAGAAACGCAGCTTACAAAGCAGAATGTCAAGAGGTTAACAAGCAAAGAGATGCTCAAATTCATTTGTAATGCTGAAAATGCAGATCAAAAGAATGAGCTATCATTTTATACCTATGCTCCAGGCAGTAAGTAGAAAGGTAAATAATGCCAACTATTGACAAGTTTGTAGACGTATAGGAATCCATATTTATTGCTGGTGGGAGATAAAACTAATGTATCCACTCAGAAGAGCAATATGAGCTCATTTATTCAAATAAATGTTCTCATACCTTATGTCTAAATTATTTATTTCTTCAATATATATCTCAAGAAAAGTCTCTCACAGATTCATTAAGGGACATGTACAAGGATGTTTATTGCTGTATTATTTGTGTTGGTGGGAGTTGAACCAACCATCATTGGCAGAGCAGATAATAGAATGTGTTGGGTGTATATTATGGAATACTATATAGTGGTTAGAAATAATAAATTATGTTCATATAGCAAATATAGATAGATTTTAAAAACATAGTGCTTAGTGAACACACAAAAACACTACTTACCTAAGTGAATTCATATATTTGAAATCATAATTTGAATTCATATATTCAAAACAAAAATCACATTTTTATAGTAAAACATATAAAGAAAAAGAAACACATTGAACAAAATGAAATGATTGCCTAGAGAGGGAGGAGTGAATAGCATACAGGAAAGAGAATAAAAGGAATCAAATAAAGAAAAGGGACTTTTTGAATAGCCCAATGTAATAACATGCCCTGGCCTGCAGAGCCTGATTAACTCAACACTTTGCATCTGAAAGTCAAAGGAAAAAGATACCTAATAACAATGCCTTGAAGAGTCCCTTGAATCATGCAAAAAAATCCTAAACATATTTAGTAACAGTAACATTTTATCATAATCTAAATATTTGACATTAGACTACTGCATGTGAATATAGGGCACTTGAAATTATCCAAAAATATTTTTGGCTAATCAAATAATCTGGTTAATTATGAAGTTTTTATTAAACAGATACATTTGGAAAAAACAAAGCTACAAACCTTACTAATAAATGAGGAACATTTATTCTTGTCACCTTCCCACTGCATTTTTCACTGTTTTGCATTCTTAACCTTATTTAGGAACTGGTCACTTTTCAACTGTTACACCTCTGCTCCTCCCCCCCCCAACACCCCGCCCCACTACTATATCATATGTAACAGGCCAGAAGCCTGCTTAAAAAAATCCTGTCATTATTATAATTATTATTATTTAACCATTTTGGAATGGAACCATTTCTAAATTACTTTCTATTCAGGAGCAGAAGTAAATGCTGGTGGGTATTTGACAGCATAACTATAGGGTGGGCTTCCTTGGCAAGTGACCTGGGCAGTCACATAGGGCTTCATTCTCGGAAGGGACCTGGGCTTGTTTTCATGCTGTGTAGTCAGCATCCTGAAATTTTTAATAATGTTTTTAACAAGGGCTGCTTATTATCATTATACACTGGATTCTTACTCTCAAATTATATAGCTAGCCCTGCAGAAGTAGTTGCAGAATTCAATTTATTTAGCAGTGCTTTGTTGCACACTGGCAACTCAAAGGAAAATAAGGAATTCTTCTTTTTGGGAGTTCCTTGAAACAAAGGAGGCACACATATCAACAACTAATTTATAGAGCAATACGTATTCACAGTTGTGAAAGCCTGCTTCAGATGTTTGGGAGGTATGGGGATTTGCAAATGAACAAAGGGGTTAGAAGTATTTGTTTCACATAGATGCATAGAATCAAATAGATATCAGAATTATTTCATTTAAAACACAATGGTAGTAAACCCTTTCTATCCAGATATGCTCTGTAATATTGTATGAAATTAGACTGAATATTATTTCAAGGAGAATATCTGAAATGCCAAGCTACTTAGTTTCTGCTTTTTAACTAAATGGTGATTTTGATAGCAAATAAAAACTGGGTCCAGTTTCACTAGCTTTGTTAATGCATGTCTTCAGTAAATTCATTTCATTTCCATTGCATTTTCAGTTTCTAATTTCTAATTTTTCTCTTCCATGCTCCGTTAATTTACCTTGTAGGATTCTCTTTGCAAAATTTGATTTCTAAAGTTTTGATGAAGTTATTATTTTTGCTCTTCCAGTGAATTTATAATACATTAAATCTCTTATTTCTACCATTTAATTCTCACTTGAACCTCATTAAGCATTCTGGCTTAAGAAGTAGAATTGGCTCAGGGGTGAAATAATGCCATAGCTTTTCTCTAATTCTCTTCCAGAGCTAAGTTTTACCAGTATTTCAAAACCAAGACGGTATGTATTGCATCTATCATCCAATTGAATAGAAAACTTATTACATTTATTCTCGACATAGAGAGAAAAAAATAAAATTTTGCTTTAAAAGCAATAAATGAAAGCTTAGAATCTGCTCTTAGGTTCACCCTCATTTGATCATTTTGGTACAAAACAGCTAATACAGTTCTACTTCATTTTTCCAAGTTTTCCTAATTTTAACCATAATGTTTTAACCAAAATTGTTTTCCTAATTTTAACCATAATGTTAGCTAATTTACTTTAAAAAATTAAAAATAATTAAAATTAACTCCAGATGGATTAAAGACTTAAATATAAAACCTAACACCATAAAAACCCTAGAAGAAAACCTAGGCAAAACCATTCAGGACATAGGCATAGGCAAGGACTTCATGACTAAAACACCAAAAGCA
>CAUYLG010043850.1:0-68684 GCA_963573385.1 Cacajao melanocephalus
GATGAGGAGCTGCGATCCCCTGTAGGAGGAGAGGCATTCTGATTTCAGGTGTTCTCAGCCTTTTTGCACTGGTTTCTTCCCATTTTTGTGGATTTATCCACCTGTCGTCTTTGTAATTGCCGACTTTCAGATTGGGTCTGAATGAACGTCTGGCTTGTTGGTGATGAAGTTTTTTCTGTGTCTTAGTTTTCCTTTGGCAGACGCCCCTTCCCCACAGAGCTAGGCCTTCCCGGGTTCAGCTGTGCTTACTGTGAAACTCTCGGTCCTCAGCGCTTCCAATTGCTGTTCTCCTTGTGGGGGTGGGACCAGCCGAGCCTGACTCAAAGCTCTGCACTGAGAAGCGCTGCGCCGCACCAGGGAGCCGGGAAAACAGCTGTGCCGGCCAAAAGAGTCACACTGGCGACACGTGTGGCTCCTCCGCCGGGAATCTCCCAGTTCGTGGGCCACAGAAATTGGTCTGAAATTGCGGCGTCCACTCACTCTCTGTGCTTTCACTGGGAGCTACAATCCTGAGCTGTTGTTAATCGGCCATTTTGGATCTCTCCGCCCGGTGATAGTTTTTTCTGTTTCTTAGTTTTCCTTTGGCGGATGCCCCTTCCCCACACCGCTGGACCTTCCCGGTTCAGCTGTGCGTACTGTGAAACTCTCCGTCCTCAGTGCTTCCAATTGCTGTTCTCCTTGTGGGGTTGGGACCAGCCGAGCCGGACTCAAAGGGCACCCCGTCCGGTATACTCCGCTCCGAGAAGCGCTGTGCCGGGGCGCCGGCAAAATAGCCGCACCGGCCAAAAAAGTCACGCTGGCGACCCGTGTGGCTCCTCTGCCAGGAATCTCCTAGTCTGTGGGCAACAAAAATTCGTCTGAAAGTGCGGCGTCCACTCACTCTCTGCACTTTCACTGGGAGCTACAATCCTGAGCTGTTGTTAATCGGCCATCTTGGATCTCTCCAAGCACATCACTTTAAAGGCATGAAGAGCACTGGTGTGTTGAGTTCTTGCCATGTGCCAGCACTGTGCATGCCTCACTACGTTTGCTGATTACAGCAGTCCCATAGTCTCCATATTTTACTGATGAAAAAACTGAGGTCTGAAAAAGTTATGTGATTTGTCCAAGGTCTCACAACCAGCGCTTGTCATGCAAGGTGGCCTCACTTCCCAGTCAACCTGGCTAGAATGTGGGAGAAAAATTAAAGGGAGATAAACCTTTGCAGGGAGGCAAGATGTGGCTCTTCCCCTGCCAGGTTTTTCATTCCACAGTTAATAAAAAGTCATGAATGCCCGGGCAGCACCAGGGACCATGCTGGGTATGGTGGCCCAAAAACAAATGAAGTGCAGTCCTGGCAATGTACAGAGGCAAACACATTGAAACATAATTCACAAATAAGGTAATGGGTTCTGAAGGGCCTGGAGAGTTTCCCAGAGCAGCCCCTGACCAAGGACAGTCATTCTGCTAGGGCTTTCTGCCAAGCCCATTCCAGGAACCCATGTCCTGGCCCTACGTGACAGTCGTCCACTGAGTCTTGCTCCTCTTCCGATCTTTAAAGGACAATCTTGGCTAGGCTTTCATGAAAGTGGCAAAGGGAATCAGTGAAACATCCTCAGAAAAATGACCCCAAAGCCTTCAGCAGAACTCCCAATGCAACAGTTACCATCCCTCGCTCTCTAGGTTCTAGACTTTATTCACCACTCTTCCCAAAAGATATTAATAAAACCCTGTCTCTGCTGAGCCTGGGAGCACCTTCCTCTGGGCAATTTTAGTTTTCTAAAGAAGACTTTGATTAAGGTTTTACGCTGTACCAGGTAATGAGCCCAACGCTTTATGCACACAACCTCACTCAAGCGCACCTTGCATGCGTTATTTTGCACAGGGGTGTAGAGCCATACTTTAGGTAATTCTCAGTCATTCTGACCACAGTTCCTTTAACTTCAGACTTCTGCTGCTAAATGTGCACATGGTATTTCTCTCGCCCTGAATCTCTTGGTCTCACTTCCCACTTTTTTGGTAACTCTGAAGATGCTGCCATCAGGGAGACAGGACTCCTTGCTCCTGTGGTCTCAGAGAAAGCCCCAGAGCCTCTGCCACTCTGCAGAGGCTGCTGATATGTCTGACTTGGCAGGGAGATGGAGTTCCAGCTTGGACCTGGAAAAAAACAAAAGAGCTTGCCAGTAGGGCAGAAGCTGTGGACTCAGCGATGTTCCTTATGGATCTGTCAGATGGCTCTCCTGGACAGTGTCTCACTGCTTAAGGTAACTGCAGGGGAGACTGTAGGGGTCAGAGGAATGGAGGGGTCAACATCCCACCAGCATCCAGCCCAATGCCAGGCACACTGGGTCCTCAGAATATGGTGCCAATGATGAGACAAAATGATGACTGATTGCTTCTTTCTCTAGAACCTTCAGAATGCATGGCAGTCCCAGCTTATGTGTGTGAGGAACTGGGAATACAATAGCGGAACATGTTTCCTCCTTTCCTTTGACCACCAGAAAGCTTGAAACCTGTGTTGAGATCTTTATGAACTTTAGAGAAATATATGTTGAAAAACATGCATTTGTGGTAGCACTATTGCTCTGGCAATATCTTCTCTTCTTCCCCCAGCCCCCACTGTGATGCTTCTCCAACCCATTGGTTTGGGGCTTGGCCATGTGGTTTGCTTTGGCCAATGGAATGTTAGAAGACACATCTTAAATAGAGGCCTCTATGATGTGGGTTAGTTTGCCATTTGAACTCAAGCCAAGTTCCAGAAAAACATGCCCTTGGCCTCTGGTCCAAGGAGAATGACATACAGACCTGGACACACCTGAAGCCCAGAGCCAGGCCCAGTCAACCCAAAGTCTGATAACACGATAATAAGGTTCCTCTCCCCAGCTGATCTACAAACCAAGGAACAAAACAAATAAGTGCTTGCGAGTGTCACCTACTGAGTTATGGGGTGGCTTGCTATACAGCTGCATTGTGGCAACACCTAATCCAGATACTATCATCTCTGCTTTTCTTACTACACACTCCCATAGTAAGAGCTTTTTGAAGAATCGTTGTTTCGTTAATTAGTTTGTTCATTCATTCACTCACTAATTTAACAAATGCTCATTGAATGTCTCCGGCACCCGGCACTGTCCCAGGTGCTCAGGACAAAGCGTGAAGAAGGCAGGCAGGGCCTGTTCTTCCAGCACTTTCTCTCTAGTGGGTTTGCAAGTGGCGTCAGCTTCTTTTCCAAGTGCTGCTGACACCTGTCCTCATGAATGTCTTCACTTTCTCATCTCAAATGATTCACTAGATGAGAAAAACAAGCTTTTATCTCACGTGGATATGGGGAAGGGAACAGTTCCTCTAGAAAGTCGTGAGAGACTCAACAAGTCACAATTAAGAAGCATTGGAAGCTCACTCATTTTGCAAAATAATAAAAAAAAAATCAGCACTGAACTCTGTCGACATCTCTAAACCTCAGAGAATGAGCCATGGTTATATTCTAGATTCAAAACTATTTCAAGCTTTTTTGTATGAACAGGTGACTCATCTAACACCGAAAGGAAAGGCTAGGTTTATTTCTCAGAATAAAGCTTGCAATCCATATTAAAGGCCAGGATTTCATTTGCTGTTGTTTCAAATACAGAGTGACTAAACATTACTTATAACTTATTAAAGTAGATCTATCTATGGCATCAGAGCCCACACTATAGCTGTTCCAGGCCTTGGGCTTCAGGGCTGCCCACATTTTCCAAGTAATGAATGACCCAGGTGCTCAGAGCATACATGTTGAATAATGAAAGAACGGTTGACCGTTTATGAACCACCACCCCCCGCCCCTGCAGCTGGAAGACAGCAAGCTAGACATCCTCACAACAGATGGGTTTGGGCCAGCAACCCAAGAGATATTTGTCAGAATATTTACTCTGCAAGGTGATAAAGCAGAATTCTTGAGAAACACTGAGCTGACGGAAGTAAAAATGGGATTTTCTGCTGCAGGACTTATCAGAGGCTTTTCTAGACTAACAGTCCCTGAAGTCCCCCAAAGGGGAATTCTGTGATGCAGTGTCCAAATTCACCTGGCCTGGGAAGCCTATTGCTCATGGAACCTAAACTGGGCACCGTTGACTCACAGCATCCATCCACACCCACCTGTGTGCTTCTTAGACACCCCAGCATCCCCAGGTCTTCAAGAGTTTAGACAATACCAGAATTCCCTAACCAACACATCTATTAAGTCCAACTACAATTAAAGGCAACTTGGAATAAAACTGAAAAGACAAAGACTTTCTTTTTATGAAACAACAAAAAAGACCTTCTGGATTGCCAAATATCTTTCAATAACCTCCCCCCTGGAACACACATTCTCTAAGCATGCCCCTAAACACACACACATAAGGGCTCTGGTTATTTGAAAATAACCTTAAGATCTATTTGTGTTTGCAATTCTGAGGTATATTTTTTCCTCCCCTTTTATATGGTAGATTTGGTTAAGGTATATCTATTTTTGTTTTTTAGTGGGTTTGAGTTTTCTATTTTCAAAAGCAGCAGTTCCCTAAGAGTGAAGAGCTGTTAATTTTGCATTGGGTTGCCTTATGCAGGTGTGACATTCCAAAGTTGATGGCTTTTAAACACAGCCCTTCAGGTGACTTCTGTCACATCGAAAGCAGATTAAATTATGAGCTGTATGGTTCCAGTATATTTTGTTGTATTATAATTCTTTGAAAACTGGTAATTCATGCATGGCGTATACGAGAACTCTCTATTAACCAGAGTATTTGATTAATGAGCCTGGCGTGTGCTTTCATCATGCTGAGTTACTGACTTTACTCCACCTGGGTGGATGCAATACCAAAACCCATTCAGTTTTCTTGTTTTGTTTTAAAGGATTGTAACAGCACCGTAAAACAGCAACAACAAATACTATGGGGCCTGGTGACAGAAAACGTGGGCTTCAGCCCCAATTCTGTGACCGTGTTTCTAGGATAATACCTAGTACCTAATAAATGTTCAATAAGCTATTACTGGATGGAAGAGTAGATATATTGATAAATTAATAAATGAAAAAAATAGTAATGGAAGAAAGAAGACCTTCTAACTCCCCCTGTGTTCAATGCCCTTTTTCTCTATTTTCTTAGGATCCTGTGCAGACCTCTAATAGTATCTGTGACATTATACTGTCTATGTCTTCATTTTTGGCTTCCTCATTGATTGGAGCTCCTTGAGAGGAGGGGCTGTGTCTTAGTCCTTTTTCTTTTTCTAGGATTCAGTAGCTCCCAGCCCTTCAGTTAGCATCCAGTAAGTGGTAAGTATTTCTGTTTTTGCAAATGAACATGCATTGGTTGAATACAGCAAAAAGGAAGTAATGCTTACATTAAACAGTAATAAGAGAGAAGTCCTGATGTTGTGATCTGGAGTGAGAAGATTGGGCAGAGGAGCACATCAGAGTAAGAGTTCACAGAGATGGCAAGCAAGCTCATGTGGTAGAAAGAATGGTGTTGAAGGGATCACAACCAGGGCCAAAGCAAGGGGGAAAGGCCTCAGTGTCTACTCCTGACAATTTCACATCTTAGGTCTCCCGACTGCCCTTAGAAAGTAGGAGAAGATCAAAATTCACATGTAAATTTGTGCCTAGAACGATGACAGGAATGTGATCAACACTCTGTCAACATTTGTCTTAGGAAAGAAAGTCTTGATCCTTTTATAGAAAGAAATGTAAGATTCCCAGCAAAGTAAGCTATTATAGGAACAAAAGGTATAACCTTGGAAAGAACCTCAAACAGGAAGCAAAGCACTTGGGTATCAGAATTTATGTGTGACCTTAGGCAAATCCCTTGCTCACCCTGAACCTTAACTTCCACACCTGTAATGAGCAGGTGAAATTAAATGACCTGGAAGAATGCTTTCAGATTGTGTTTTGTGATTCGATGCTTCTAGATATTTCAACTTTGAGATAATGATAAACAATATGCAGACTGTTTACTTCATAATATTATTCCTTAAAATCTTTCCCAAGGAAATAATTTGACATTCAGACAATGGTACCTATGTACAAAGGTGATCATTGTTAATACTAACTACAAAATGGAAATACCCTGGATGTCTAACCACAAGGAATGGCCGGAAAAGTATGGCACGTATTTATGGTAGACTATGGAGCCAATCTTAAGATTTATATTTCAAAAAATAGATGCAACATGTAGTATTGCAGAAATCACATAGTTTAGTCCTCAGAGTGTGGATTCCAGAGCCCAATCCTTGCATGTGACATGTGATTCCGGACTTTGTCATTTATTTGCTATTGTGAACTCAAGAATATTACTCTCCCTCTCTTTGCTGAAGTTTTCTCATCTGAAAGTAGAGGAAATAATAGAATCTATCTCATAAAGTTATTGTAAGAACTGTATGAAGTAATTTTCATAAAGCATATAGAATACTACCTGACAGATAGTAATTTATAACTGCTATTATTATATACGATTGCAAAAATAACTACTTGGGTAGGAATATTTACTATATGAGTTACAGGTTATATATACTAGAAGAAAAAGGTAATATGCTAACAGTGATGTTTAGATGATGAGATATCATAATTTTAATTTGTTTTATTTATATTATTATGTATTTTTCTAAAATTTCTGCAATAAACAAACGTGAAAATCATAACCAGGAACAAAATGGAAGCCAGTGTGATTTTCATTTAAGTCACTCCCTGTGTATAGAGGAGACAGTGTGGTGTTTGGACTTCTATAAGCCTGGGATGGGATCTCACTTTGCCACTTATGAGCTGTGTGGCTTTGGCCATATCGTAAGTCTCTCTAAGCCTCAGTTTTCTCAACTAGATACTGGGGGCAGTGGGATAGTATAAGGTAACATATAAGCCTATGCCAGGTGCTCAATACATTTTCTTTCATCATAGAGAAACTATTTGGTTCTCAACATTCGTAAATACTATGGGTGATAAAATGAGCTTTAAGACAGGGCCTCTGTCCCTGAAAAGCTTGATATTTCACTAGGGGCCCAAAAATAAGAAACCTAGGCAACGAGAGAAGAGTAAAGTCATAGACTATTCCGGCATCGTGAGAATTCAGAGACGCAGATCACAGCGGTTCTAGAGTCACCTGGGAGGACTTCATGAAAAAGAAAGGATTGGAAAGAGGCTTTAAAGAATTTGGATGTGTAGCAAATACTAATTAAGATTGTGTTCAGCTACCGGAAACAAATCCTTTGCCGCAGTGACTTAAACATGTAAAGGTATATTCTTTCATATGTGAGAATTCCAGCTGTGAGCAAACCACTAGATCATTGGTTCTTAGCTGTTTCTACTGCCATCTACATAGAATGTCACCTTATGGTCCACAATGGATGCTGGAACTCCAGCCATCATAGCAGAGTTCCAGGCCAGCAGAGAAGAGCAGCAGGGAGCTCATTCCCTCTGAGCTTGAACCAGTGGCCTTCACACGGCTTTGCCATGTCTCCTCAAATATCACTGGCCATAGCTTTTGCAAAAAAGGCTGTAACATGTTGCTTTGTGCTCTGGAGGGCAGTGTGCCCAGCTAAAAATCGACAGCCTGTGACTAAGAAAGGAGAGGCAAAGAGTGGTCTCTGTCAGTTGGGAGAAATTCCAGTTCAGGGGAACAACAGGGGTAAAAGCCCTGACACAGGAGGAGATCAACACATGGAGGACAACTACGTATCACGATGTCCCCTGTGGGTCTGTTGAGAAGTTCTAGGAAACGCTGCTGGGCTCAGACTCTGCCCATATCATGTGCTGTCATCAATGCTGAAAATCCTGCATACCACGGGCTCTTCTTTCTACATCTTTTCTCTATCCCCCTGCAGCCCTTCCAGGGAGAGTCACCTCTCCCATTTTAAAGAACACTGAGGCTCAGGGAGGCTTTGACTTGCTGTAGGAGCTCTGCGTGGTCTCTGCTGGCTTCCTGTGCTAATCTCACTTGTCCCCAACGTGCTGATCCCCCCTGCCTTTCCAGGGCCATGCCTACAGCACTCCACACCTCCAATGACAGTCTATCAATCTCCAGCAATTTTGTCACCCAGTTAACAGCCTCAGACATGACTGATCGGACAAGGAGAGCTTTGTAAAGAGGAAAAAAATATCATATTTTGGATTTGTGTGTGAGAAAGGACCTGTTTGATAGAGGGGCACAGGTATTAGCAATCCATTCATATTCAAACACTGACATCTTTATTCAGCGTTTTATATTCAGAGTATTTGCAGGGCCTGAACTACTGGCAGACACTTCAGATTACTTAACCAGACATAAAACCGAAAGAGGGAAAAAAATGAATTGAGGCCACGAGTCCCACAGGCATCCTGGGTCTTTCTGTGGATGCAAATGGACTTATGATTGAGTTATCACCGCAAATTCAAGCCGACTCATTGGTACTTCCCAGTGCTGGAAGTGTCCAATGTACTTCCCAAGGATGAAATTGTTCCTTTTCCCCATCCTGTGTGCATGATTTTAAGGAAACAAGCACTTGGAAGATAATTTTGCGGATAAATATAAAATATGGATAATATTCAGTTACTTTTTCTTAAAGAAAGATGAACGAGGCCAGGGAGGGATGAATTGCATTTGCTATGAAAATTTGAATTTCAAGAAGTATATTATGTCCTCCAGTGTTCTCAATGAAAAGAAAATTATTTCTTTCTTGGGGAACACACTCTTATGGCATTTTAACTTTTATGACATTTCTGATTTGGGATGATGAGCTTTCTGCACAGAAATGATTCAAACTTCCATTTTCGTGGCGTGCATGTCCTTGTAAATTGCTCTACCAGTGAAGGAGGAGGAAACAGCTTCCTAAAGTGGAGATTGTTTTTCTGCTGAGAAAAAGTTTCTTCCCCCATTTCTGAATGGTGGTTGCTGATAGAGAAATAAATTGCACGTAATCACTAATCACCTAAACATAAACTCAAAGTGGAATCAATCTTTTCTATGGACAAAAATAATTTCCCTTCATAAACAATGAACAAAGACACATTTTACCAGGTGCAATTAAATACAATTGTAAGGATATATTGAGATATGATTCAGACCTTGCCGTGTCGTGACAAGCCCCAAGACACCGACGTGCCCAAATATATCTTTTAAACATTAGGAGGAAATTCTGAACCATTGTCTTTCCTGAGCAAGAAACAATGCTATCCAAGGAAAACTTGAAGCAATGATGTTTATTTAGAATTAGAATCGATTTTCATTTTACATAACACCTTTCATTTTCAAGGCTCCCGAAGTACTTTACAAAGCAATAAGCTAGACAGCAATATTGCTATAGACAAGTGTAACCGTCATTATGCTTTCTGTAATAGCTCGCGGGCTTGGAAATTAGAAATCAAGGGAGAGAGATGGAGAGAGAGATAAAGAGGAAGCGAGGGGTGAGAAGAGGGGCTAGGGAGAAGTCAAGAGACTAAGGTGGGAGACCTGGAGGAACCCACAGAGGCAGGAAAAGAGACAAAGACGGCAGGGAGTAGGGACCACGCTGCTCACTGGTACTCTGCTTTGAAATGGTTCCCAGGGATGCTTTCTTTCCATCTCTGAGGACAGGCAGTGACATCTCAGCCTCTCACTCAAAGGGCAGGGACAGGATGACATCCCGCTGAGGCTCCCTCAGCAGCATCACATCACAGAGAGTGCTGGTTTTGCTATCAGGCAGCCTAGGACCCACATCCCGGCCCCCCTGACTAACTGGGTGGCCCTGAGTGACTTACTCAACCTCTTGGAGCCTCAGTCTGCCCACCTGTAAATGGAGATCAGGAGACCTACAGCAGGAGTGAGAAAAATGAGAACCAAAGGCAGGAGAGGCACTCAGTCAAAGTTAATTAGGTTTTCTCTGCTTGTTTCCTTCCCCTACTTTAAGAACACGGGATAAGTAAGTCCTATTGGATTTCCAGGACACAGAGGAATTTAATAATTCCTGCATAATGCTTCACAGTCTGCAAAGCCCATGAGCTCATTTGATGAAACGAAGCCAACTCGGTCACAACAAAGCACTTGTGATCTTTTTTCAGCCTCTTGACAACCTTGAGAGTTTAGTGTTATTATCCCCATTTTATGGAAAAATATATTGAGGCTCAGGGAAGTTGAGGTCTGCAGGGACTCACCCCAGAGACTCTGAGTTTAAGCCCAGAATTCTTTCCACCGGGCCAGGCTGCCTCCTTCTGGTGGGACTAGGTCAACAGGCTTCATCACATCTTTGTGCTATTTCCATGAAATGGCTAAACAGCATAGGTATCAAACAAGCCTTTGGAAAACTGATTTTGCTCCTTCGTTCACTGCTACTAAAACAATTTATGTAAGCAAAGAAAATGTTTTGATTTTACAATTCAGTTTTAGCATTAAGGGGCACAGACTCTTCATTATCATGATACCTGGCAATGGAGAGGCGGCTCAGTCTGTGCTGCTGATGCATTGTGCATTGGTTCTGGCACTTGCTTGCACAAACATGTTTCCTGAGGACTTCCTATGTGGCTGGCACTGTGCTAGGTGTACTAGGGGCCAGAGAGTAATTCAGTGCTGTGAGAAGGTTCTGGAGCTGTCTGGGGAAGGGGCTCCCACCCATCCTTAGAGAGGAGGATCAGAGTGAAGAAAGGCTCCTCAGCTGCAGGTAAACCAGGAGGAGGAGGCTGTGGGATACTCTAGAAGAAACGATTAGGCTCAGACATTGGGGATGGAGAGAGAGGGGAGAACTTAGAGATATTTAGGAGAGAGAAGGGACAGGCCTTGTAGACTGCTTGAACATGAAGACTAAGGGAGAGAATGAAGGGAAGCCATCCCTCCTCTTCAAAAGGCTCAATATCAGCTCAGAAAATAATAATCATAAAAAAAGACAAAAATGTCAGTTCCAGCACAACCTCCTCATTTCTGAAATTTTGTGGGACTTCAGCCTACTTTTGCCAGGTGGAACCCCTGGCCAGTGTTCCTCTCTCTTCAGGGGAAGAAATCGCATTGTATGATATATTACTTATTTTAATCAAATACAGTTTTTTTCTAATTGTCACAGCGCCGGCAGCCTCACGGGGGCTGGTCTGACTTGTGTACATCCATGACAGGGAAGCGGTGGCGGCAGCTGCTTTGTGCCAGCCCGCCCGTGTTCTGTACCTCTCCCGCCTTGTCAGTCACATCTCCCCTAATTACAGAACATCTGCTTGCTGTGGCCATTAACACTCCGCTACCAGCTTGTCTAGTTTAATACCAATGACTCCTGACCTCCCCCAAGGAAGGCGCTTTCTGTCAAAATTTCCCCCCAAAGAAGCCAATTCTCCATGCAAAATTTGCACTTTTCTTTTTCTTTTTTTTTTTTTAATGCTACCTTACTAAAGAATTTTGAAAGGAAATGGGTTTGATGAGGTGCCATTTGGAGGGGGTGGGGAGAGTCGTTGCAACTGGAAACATTTTCCCCGCCTGATTTTGTTTTGAGTCTTCAAAAATTAAAGATGAAAATCATCTCCAGGGCTGGAAACACAAATGCGAGGGTCCCTGCTCTCCCCCTCGCCCCTGTCCGGAGTCCTACAGCTAGGGGGCGGTACAGACAACCCACTCCAGCTCTGCTGTCTGGAATGACATCTGCCTATCTGAATACAGACCATCATGGAAGAGTCCAGTGGCTTTTACTATAATTATTTTAATGATAGGTTCCCGTGGTGGTGTTCCTGTTCCCTGGCACATCCAGAATCCTAAAACTCAGGAAAAGAGATTCCCCATCCTCTGGGGGTGATCTGGAAGCAGCATATTTCTCTGTGAACATCAGATGGTATTTAAAATATTCTACAGCTTCCCTGGCTTTCCCAATGACAAACATGCTCAAGAAGTATAGTAGAAATGAGAGGAGGAAATATAGAAAAAATATTTCGTTCAAAGCATAATGGATCACACAGCAAACGGTCCCCAGCTTAGGGCTGACTCCCACCAGGCTGCCCTTCCTGACTTTCGTCTTATATGGAGCCTCCCATCACAGACTACACTATAGCTCAGCGTGGTAACAGCAACTATATCATAGGAAAAGACACGCAGGATTATTCCAACAAAAAGGAGGAATGGGAGAGCAGTTCATTTCAAAACCACCCCAGACAGGATTTGTGAATTAATATGTTTTTTAAATTGTTTTGCACGTTAGTCTTGCTTCTGCTTCCCGTTTTGATAAATGGCAATTCCTCTTTCTTCTAGGAAAAAAAAAAAGAGTCTAGGATGGCTTGTACAAATACCTGGCTCAGAAAAGTGATCAGGGAGCTCACAGTATTTTATAATGCCTTGGACTTTGCTTCCAAAGTGGAAAAGCATTTACTCAAAGGAAGCCCCTGTACAGAGCAAGAGCAGGCAGTTTATGTAGGATGCAAACTCAACCACTTCAGGGAGAAAGTGGGGCAGACTAAGAGCTGATTTTAATTTTATTTTTCTCTAGAAGAGTCAGAAGTGATCACTGACCCAGGCACAAGTAAATTCCAACAAGAGCAAAGTAAGTAATTAAGAGAGAATAGTCTAGAGCATTGCTATTTTGTCCTGCTACATCTGAAAAGCATTCATGGTACTTTGCTGCGGGGAATTTGCTCTGGCTTTGCCCTGCTGCCGACAGTCGCTTCTCTAGAAACTGAAACAGCCAAGGAGGAGTAAAAAAAGAGAGGAAGGTGAAGGGATAAATGGGTTTTAAAAAATACTGCAAAGGAATACCTGTAAATACATTTTTAAAATGTGCATTTCCAGAATACAACATCGGCTTAATTGTCGACCTCACCAAAACACCTATTGGAGAAAACATTTTAACAAGGGGGAGAAATGATCTTGTAATCTCAACAATAAAAGCGTTTCCATCCTTTGTATATGCTGACTTACAAAAAAAGTGCTTTCAAACAACAAAAGATGGAGCAGTAATTACATAAATCTCTTCATTCTTGATGAAGACACAATGGAGAAAGAGCACATCCATAGTGTTGCTGCTGTCATTCTTGTTTTTATTATGAGCCGAACACAAACTTGTTAAAATTGAATTCTGCTTCTCGTGTATAAAAAAATTAGGATTTGCACAAATTCAGAAGAAAAGAACACATGTTCTGTAAATGTTTAATTTTTTTCCGTGCTACTTAAGAGATTTATGATGGAATAGAATCAGATTTAGAAATGAATGTGACACCAATCATGTAACGCTAACGCCTATGTCCCAAAAAATGAGACATGCCACCTTTAGACATCTCATTTCAGTTGCTTTATTGAAGATATTCATTCAGAATGCCCAGAAATTACCTCCTCAATTTTTAATCCCACTATTAAATAAACTAAGTGTACCCTAAAGTCAAATATCTCCAACTTATTGCCAATAAATTGGCCGTAATGATTTTCCCCCGCAACTTACATTTATAATATTTCCCATTCAGGAATAAGTAATATTGTTGATTTTCCAAAGAAAAGGTGAAAATTATTGCATTTAAAAATAATTAATAGATGGGCCTGCATACCTTTGAATTAAATTAAAGGAAAAATATTTCTTTTTTGTAGAGATGATTGCATTCATATCCTGTTTGGTGTGAAAAGTAGATTCCAAAAAGCTTTTAACTAATTTGTTCAATTTGTTTCAAAGCCAACATGAATAGGCTTGGTGCAAATTCAGATTCATTAAAACTTAATTAATATGCATCATTATGCAAATGAGGTTGCAGTTAATGAGTTCTTAAAAGAAGCTTTCTTTAATTAGTTCAGTTTTAATGGCATCATCATTTATCTGACTTGTTTTTAAAGCCACATGACATGCAAAAAGTGACCATCCTCTACAATGTGCTGCCTAATTGCGCTTCATCCTAATTGTTTAATGTTAAAAACTTTGAAAAAGTTAAAATGTTTTGATATTTAGTTCCATTAAATGGCTTTCGCAAACTTTTCCATTTTGGTGAATGAGGTATTTCTTCCATTCCTCGTTTTTTTTTTCTAGTGTTGCTCTTAATTATTTTTATTATTTTTGACATATAACCATTTGGATCACCTATTTTGATCATATGAATATTGTGTCCATGCATGTCTATTTATACATTGATGAGCCCATCCTTATAGGTATACACGGGAAACTATGAATATAATTGCTCAACAAGCACACTTTATTGTTATGTGCATACATTAGTGTGGATTATTATACTTATGTACTTGAAAAATTAAAACGAGCCTTTCTTGAGGCCATCTGCTGACTTCAGGAAGCTTAGTAACATGTTTTAACACAAGATTTTTAAACGTAGTAATTCACAAGAATTACAGCCACTGCTGCTATCACCAGCGTCTACATCAGAGATGCCTGCCTGGGAGATAAGAATGCTTAATAATTATTGAGGAATATGGAAATCAGAAAGAAAGAAAAAAAAAGGCAGGCTTAGTACAGAAAAAAATGCTAACCCAGAAAATGACTTTGGAAGCTTCGGAAATACAATGGGTTTTTAAAACATTTTCAGGTTTATGAAATATTGTGCTACACAATTACAATTGTGTTTTGACATGTGGTGCCGAATGTAATTCTTTGGGGGGAGAATAGGAAGTTCTTTTACACAAAGTCCTAGAGAGGAATGCAGTGTGCCGTGTTACACGATTTTACACCACTGTCAGGAGTTTTATAACTGAGACAAACTACTTGAGTTTGGAGTTCAAAAATAAATATATATGCTTTGCATTGGTTTAAGCTAAGTTTTATGTTTTATTTCCACAGAGATTGAGCTGTGCACACGCCACCCTAATTAACAACAACAACAAAAAATGCCGTACAAGCCTTGCATTTATCAAGGCACAGGCCAACACTGCAAACATTGTACATTTCACACAGAAAAAAGGAAAACAAATATTCCAACCTCTTTTTAACACTTAGTCTTTTGAGTACCACCAAGAATACCCTGATTAAATAATCAGGAAAAATCAATCTCATGGAGGAGGCAGTGGAGAAATCATTATTTGGGGGATCTTTATAATGAGGGTGCAGTCTTTGGCTGGGAAGACGGCCTTCTTTCTCCTAAGTCGGCTGGTTACAATATAATTGCTATCACACTGCCATATGGTGATTGAGATCATATTAATAGAATTACATGAATAACTATTGGGGGAGGTTCTGTTCGCAAATACGGCCTCATGTAAAAGTGTGGAATGAAGCCATGCCGTGACGGGGTGTTTCTGAACGAGAGGGACACGACAGACTTTGTTATTCACAGCCAAGGTAAGGAAGTAACCCAGGCGGTCACCTTATCTTAGTAAAAACAAAAAGTGATGCAATCTAATGTGTAGGAACTGAAACTAACAAAAGACATTTTTTTTCAGCTTATCGAATTAAACCTTATAATTCTTAAGGGTGGAAAAACTTGTCTTATTTATATCTGTCTCATCAGCACTGAGCAGGGTGCCCTGAATGTACAGAAGCGCTCTCAGTGTTTACGGAATAGATGAATGGATTCATTAAATCAGGTCAGAATTTACTAATAAATCATTCCTCTAGTATGCTACTACAAAAATGTGCATTTACAAAAACAATCATATGGAAAAGGTGTAAAGATATTCATGGTCCCTAATACCACACACACTTATAAAGTAAAATAGTCCTGTCTCTATACAGAATAAAAACAAGCATCTCTTTGGCACAGTGCTTTAGAGTTTATAAAGCAGTTCTCTGTGCTAATCTATTTGTAATTTTCCTAACATCCTTTTGAAAGGGACAACAGTGTCTTTTTAAAAAAAAAAAAATGGAAGGATAAATATCCCATCCCAGAGAGAGGGTCTTATGTGCTCAAGGTCACAGGGATAGAAAGGCTGGGTGCCACGCAGGACTTCGGGCCCCGTTCTCCTGCACTTGAAGAGGCAGATTAACTTACAGGCATTTAGAAAGACCATGGAGACCCCCTAAACCCCCGTGCAGAAAGGATATGGGGCAACATCACTGTCTCTGCTCCCAGCTAGCAGTTTTAATAGAAAGGATGAATTATCAGAACCTGCAGTGCCAAGAAGTGTTGGAGTTTAGGGCTTTCAGGGATAATATTCAAAACGATGATACTAGTGGCCATCAATCATAATTATTTTAAAATTCAATAAACATTTAGTGAGTCCTTTCTTTGTGTCGGGGCACCGTGCCAGGTGCTGAAGAAGCCTGAGTTTATTTAATCCTCTCAGTGCTGCTATTTGAGGAAGGCTTCTGCACAATTTGAGGCAACTGGAATTTGGAGAATGTAAATGATGCACTCTGAGTCCAAGGACCAGGCAGCAAGATCCAGAAAGCCCACTTGGGTTTGCAAAGGCTGTGCTCTTTTCAATGTATTCTGGACAAAGGACTTCAAGTGCGTTCATTAAAAATTGATGAAGAATGGACAACAAATCCAAACAGGTGGCATTTATTAAGTGTGATATCCGTTCAGCACGAAAAAGGTATCCGTGAATTAGCGTATTTAGAGAAGGCTTTGTAGATGAAGGCAAAAATTAGGCTGCAAGAATGATAATTCTTCTAGCATTTGTTGGGTGCTTACTACGTGTAGGTAAGTTTTGTGCGTTTTTCAAGCGCTGGCTGGTCGAATCCTCACAACCATTAAGAGGTGAGATACTACTGTTGTCTCATCCTATAAGTCACAAAAACAAGCCCCAGATTAGTTAAGCAACTAACCCAAGGCTGCATGTTAGCGACAGAGCAGAGATGACTCTCCTTTTAAAGCTGGGAGAGCTGTGGCTTTCTTGAGCCTCTGTGGTCAAGGGTGAAGCATTTTTACATTTTCCTAATTGAGTGAAATTTGCTTCGTTGTTTGCAAAAACACTTATCTGAGAAGAAAGTCATTTTTTTTCTCCTTTCCAAATTCCCAAACACAAAATTGTGATCACCCTCCTTTGGGTGAAAACGTGACTGCTGTTCCATATCCCAACGCTGAGAATAATACTGAGCTGCCCGTATGGACTAAACACTCATAGCAGATTTCAAGACTGGGTATTAATGGAATAACTTTTGAAGAGTCTACAGTGGGCATCCATGGAAAACCAAACTGGAACTTGGAATGAACGACATTTAATATGCTTTGTGAAGTCTCTGTGGGCAGCAGAGAAAAAAGAGGAAGAAGATAACAAAACCCAAGGAGGGGTGAGCAGCCTCCATCAGCTGCATGCGTTCCTCTCCCTCCTGAGGCTGCTTCATCTGCCCCTATCCCATCCTGCCTCTGTGAACCCCTTACAGCATCCTGGCCTCCTGCTTGCGTTTTTTCTCTTTCTTTCTTTCTTTTTTTTAAAGCAGCCGCACTGAGAATGATTCCCGCGTGGTTAGTGCATAGGGAGATGCACTGTCTGCGTAAGGAGAAGACTGCTCTCCGAATTCTTCATTTAACTAGCTGTCAGATCCTGTGGATGCCATCTCCTCAATACCACTTGCACCTCCAGAACCCTCTACTCTCCCTGCTATTACTGAGCTTAAAGCCTCTGTCCCTTTGTCAGGCCCTCTTGACTCCCATTTTCCATTTGACTGCATTCTCAATGTCAGCTTTAGAATTTTTAAAACCTGCATTTGTCACTACCTCCCTCACAGACATTCAGCAGCTCCCTATTGCTTTTCAAATAAAATAGAATGTTCTCTGACATTCTGGACCCTCCATGTTTTAGTTCCAGGCCATGGATTTAATCTTATTTCTCTCTTCTTCTTTTAATTTATCCCAAAACAAACCAAGTAACTCTTTATCCTGTTTCCATGTCAACAATGCTTAGCTTTCTAATAATCATAAAATAATATATGATAGATAATTTGTAAAATATAGAAGAAAAGAATAAAGAAACAACCAAAATATACTGCAATTGAAACACCCAGATATAATCCCCCTAATATAATAAATATGTCAGTTTCTTTTTTCTATATAGATGTATAACATATAATAGATATAAGAAATATATATGACAAACCTGAAATCTCTGTGTAAAAACAATTCAGTTTTTTTTTTCCACTAAGCAATACAGTGTAAGCCTTTTGTCACATTCTTGCATATTCTTAAAAATCCTAAGTTGAAGGAGTTATTTTGAGCAAAGTATTTAGAACAGTGCCTGGCATATAACACATGCTCAATAAATGTTAGAACGTTAGCCCTCATCATTACTGTTAACTATTATCACCCTCTGAAAACTTGATGTCTAATAACTGTATAATATTTGATGATAAATATATTCAGTAATTAATTTGAAATGTCCCTTTCAAATGCTGTTGGATATTTAAGCTCTTCTATCATAAACAATCTTGCAATGAATATCCACATTTACACATATTTGTATATGGCTGCATATGTACGTATCTGTGTATGCATATGCGTGTATATATGTATGTATGTAAGAGTGTGTGCATGTGTGTGTGTCTGATGGCTAATTGACATCTTAGGAGATTTTCTATTGCCAATAAATTTTCTCTTTTCTTCCTCCTTAAACTATTTTGAGTTTATCTTCTGTCAGTTGCAATTTAAAGAGTCCCAAACCAATATATTTTTGCAAAGCTTTCAATCTCAAAGATGATGGAGATAGTCTCTTATTTTAAGTGACAGACCTGATTTTGAGGTCTTGAGTGTGTTAGAGCCCCAAAATCTTGGCTCAGAATTAAGGTCCCAAGTTATGAGGCTGGTTGGGGAAGGGAGTAAGGCCTGGCTGCCGGATGGGAGTCACAGGTACAGTCTCAGTGGGAAGAATAGTCCAGAAACTTGAGAATGTAGGTAAAAAATAAAAGGGCTTTTCCAGTGGTCAGAGCATACGAGGATGTGGTTTTAGAAGGTGGAGCCCCGCGGCATAGGAAGCCTTCAGCTGAGCCCATGGGTAAGTAGAGAGTGGATCAGGATGCCGAGACAACTTAGAACCCACCTAACTTGCCTGTCTCATTGACACCCTGGTCTACAATGACATCCCTTAACTAATTTGCTACCTGTAAATTTGCAGTCTAAATTTAATTATTCTCTCCTTGCTTAACAATGAAGTTGAGATTCCTTGATACATACATATTGTCTCTCTGTGTGTCTTCACTGCAGACAGAACTAGCTACAGAACATGCAGGACGCAAAGCCAAATGAAAGTGCGGATGCCCCTTGTTCAAAAATCATTCAGAATTTCAAGAAGGTCACAGCAAAGCATTAAACCAAGCCCAGGACCTTTGTAAGCACAGAGTTCTGTGTGACTGTTAGATCACATGCCTGGAAAGCTAACCCTGGTTGCAGATTGTAGTTTCATGTTTCTGACTTGCTACAGAATATTAGTTGTTTTTCCTTCTTGATTTCTCCAAGCTCTTTATATAACAAGTAAATTGATATTTTGTCACGCATTGCAAAACTCATGTTTCTCAATAGTATGTGATTTGCAAGACATCTCCTCCTTGCGTGGGGTGGTGCATAAAATCTATATATTGCTTTTTTTTAGGGAGAGACAGGGTCTTACTCTGTGACCCCCGGGCTGGAGTGCAATAGCTCCATAATAGTTCACTGCAGCCTCAGACTTCTGGGTTCAAGCAATCCTCCCACCTCAGCCTCCCACCATACTGAGATTACAGGCATGAGCCACCACACCCAGCCTACATTGCTTTGATTCTAGTACAGAGTCAAGGTCAGCACCATATGTGAACTTCTCAGTCACCACACCTTGGATCCTGATGTTTCCTCTGTCACGCTGTCCTTTCCTCACACACAGTCCTTTCTTCCCACCTTCCTTCAAGGACTAACTCCAATGTCATGCCAAACAGGAAGCTTCTCTGACACCATGACCTGAAAGTCACCCCCATCCACACCCCAGAGGATCCTCTCCCAGATTCCTCTGTTAAGACACTGCCTGCTTTCAATTGCACATTATCTTACAAAGGCACGTGGTCCAACTCCCTCACAGTCTAGTACCTTGTTATCAGGGACCCCACATGATTCATCATTAATCCTGTACCTTGCTCTTATTATTTTTATTGTAATAATCAGCATTTATTAAGCACCTACTATGACCCAGATGTGCCTCAAAAGATGTGCCTGTCTGGGCACAGTGGCAATGTCTGTATTCCCAGTTACTCAGGAGGCTGAGGCAAGAGTATTGCCAGAGTTTAAGGCTGTAGTGCCTTATTATTACACTTGTGAATAGCCACTGTAATTCACCCTGGGCAACATAGCAAGATTCCACCTATAAAAAAAATGATATGTCTGCATGATAATGGTTATTTCCAAATGCTTCCGGGACAGCAGGAAAACCTGGGTGCCCATCAAAGTTAGGGCTTTCTTCTGTTCTGACCTGCACTGGAGATATATTTTATCCTAGCTTATTCTAAGACTTGAGTCTGAAAGTGCTCATTAAATATTAACTCTAATTATCATCATCATCATCATCATCATCATCATCATCATCATTATTTTCAGCATTTATTGAGCATTTAGCATGAGGCAAGTAAATACTGGCTTATTTACTCCAGTGAACAGACATGTGAAGTGGAGACTTTTATAAGCCCCCTTGCACAAATGGGAAACTGAGGCTCCAGAATCTGGAGCCTATAAGTGACAACACCGGGATATAAGCCCAACCACCTGATTCCAGTGGTCTCAAAAACAACCTTACTGGAACTTTCTCATCTCCAGCAGGAAGGAACGTTGCCAATCACCTGGTGTAAAGGTTCTGGGTTTTATTCTGAGGAGCAATGGTGGTACAGTGAAGCACCTCCTCTTTGTTTTGCTGCCTTGATCTCACTTGGACTCTACAGGAGGTCAGGGATACTGCTGAGCTGAGTGCCTGCCAAATGAAAATGCTGCTTCCTGAAACATAAAGTTCAGACGAGAAGACTTCAAGGACATTTATTCCCAGACCATGACCATTGCTGTAAAAATGCATGGCATTTATTTTAACAGCTAGATCACATTTATTGAGCTTTCTCTGTGGTAGGCACAAAGTATTTTAAGTAGATGAATCTCCAAAATTCAGTAGATAAATCAAGCGATCCACCCAAAGTGAGAGAGCTGGTGAATAAGAAAGCCAAGACTGGAACTCTCCATTGTCTGACTCTACCTGAGGCTTTGCAGGACTATCGTTTGAGCCATGCCTGCATGCCAGGCACTGGACAAGGCAAAGGGAATTCACAATGATTAAGGCAGGAGGGACTGGATTTCTAGGAGCTCACAGCCTGGAGGAGGAAAAAGTCACAACAGAGAGTTACAATTTAGCCAGTCAGAAGCAATGGCAGAGCTCAGGCTTCTGGGCAACCTGAAACAAAGGAGGGATCCAAAGGAGAGGAGTGGAGTGACGGAGAAGGTGAATCAGGAAAAACTTTCTGAGCCTTTCTGTCTACATACCACATTGTCATGTTCAAACCCAAATTTGACAGCCATTCTCCGAGCTGGAGAAGCCTCTGTGCAAAGTTACTTATTCTATCTCTGGACCTTGGAATTCCACCATTCATCTACCATCAAAGCATATATTAATCCATCTATTAATCATTCAACTCACCTACTCATGTATCCACCCATCCATCTATCCACTCATCTATCCACCCATCCACAAATCCATCCATGGGTCCATTCATCAACTCATCCATCCCTCTATCCACCCACACATCTATCCATCCACACCTCTATCCATTCATTTATTCATTCATCCATCCATTCAACCACACATTCATCCATCCGTCCATCCATATATCCATCCATCCACTCATCTATCCTCCATCCATCTATTCATTTACACATCCATCCATTCATCCATCCACCCACTCATTCATCCACCCATCCACCCATTCATTCAACCACCCGTCCATCCACCCATCTATCCATCCACACATTCAACCATCCATCTATTTTTATTCAATCATTCATCTCATTGCTCATTCATTTCTTCATTGGTTTGTAAAACATGTATTAAGTTTCCGCTGTAGCAGAAATTGATTTAGACACTAGGGAAAAATGTATAACTAAAATTAACATTTAAACAAAATGAATTCCAGAAATAAAAATTTCCTGTCTGCTCGGGATATATATGTTACAACTCTCATTTTGCACTACTTGATCCAGCAAATTAAGACTAACATGAGTTTTAAACACCCTAGCTAAATTAAGTGGGGAAGTGTTGGCCCAGAGAATTCTTTCAGGAAATGACCTCTAAAATTTCATGTACTTTCAAGCCCCTAAATTTGTTCTCTCTAATCCACATGGTATGTCTTGGATATATATGGAACTTTAAGCCTTGCAGAGCCCTTTATAGAATGACCAACATATTAAAATGTTATTTATTTATTATAAATTACTGTCATTTGAAAATGAAATAGGCTGGGAAGATTTACCAAGTCATGAATCTTTAACTTCAATAACTACAATTTTTTCTGGCTAACATATCATAAAACTAATAAGAGTATTTTTAAAGATAGTATCTCTCTCCCACTCTTGAATCCATTTTAATGTACATCAGTATTAAACTGGCTTTTTCTAACTGAATGAGGAAAGAAAAAGTTCAAACATCTCTTTACTCCCTCTCAACAAAAAAATGAGAAAAAAGGAGCAAAATGTTGTATCACCCTCTTTTAATTGATATCTCATCCTTCACTTAAACTACATGTCAGTACAAACTGTCAATTTTAAGGAGAGTATTGATATTTTATTCCCATCACTTTTTTTCCTGTGGAAGGAATAAAACATTAAAACGATGATTATACATGAATCACATCTTATACATTGAAGGTACAGTATAATTAGAAAAATAATTTTTACCATTTGTAATACAGTCTTACTAAACAAATCCATTCTTACACTGCAAGCTGTGTTTAACTCAAATAATTCAATGAGATGATTTGTGAAAGAGATGCAGAAAGAAAGTACTTTCATGAAAGTCATTTCTTGCAGTACCTGGATGATGAGAAGAGTCTGTAAAGCTGTCACTGTCTCAATCTCCATTGCATGCTTGCCATGACAGGAAATGAATATGTTCACTCAGAAGTTTGAATGAAATGCCCTCAAGTCACTGAAACCCAAGCGAGGGCTAAGAATGAAAGGGGGGAAAAGGGGCCAGTAGTAGCCCTAATGAGTGGCACCTCCATGTCTGTAACCACATAGGAGGAAAAGAAAGCGTAGAAGAGAAGCAGCCCTGAATCTTCACCCTCGTGATGACGTGACTTCCTTCCATTCATTAATCCCTCACTCCTGCAACATGTAATAGGCACCAGTGATGTCCCAGGCACTCTTCTGGGAGATGAAGGAGACCCAACCCCACATCCTTAGCAACCTCAAAGTCATGGAGGAAGGAAAGCATGGATGATGCTGTATTGGTTTGCTACAGTTACCATAACAAAGAGCCACCGACTGGGTGTCTCACAATTCTGGATTGAGATCAAGGTGTTCGCAGGGTTGTTCCTCCTGAGGCTGTGAGCGAGGAGCTGTGCCATGCCTTTCTCCTGGCTTCTGGTGGTCACTGGCAATCTTTAGAGTTCCTTGATTTGTAGAAGCATCATCCTAATCTCGGCTTCCATCTTCACACGGCGTTCTCCTGTGTGCCTGTCTCTGTGTCCAAATCTCTCTTTTTATGAGGTCATCAGTCATATTGGAGTAGGGTTGACATGAATGACCTCATTTTAACCTGATTATCTCTACAAAGACCCTAAATCCAAATAAGGTCACACACCAAGGTACACAGGGCTTGAACTTCAACACAGAAATTTGGGAGGAGAGGGGAAACCAGTCAACTCAGAACATGCGATCATCGTAATGAGGTTCCTGTGAAACAATCCTCTGAAAAGTCAGACTGTTTCCATCAAAATCACCACCTATTTTGCTTTCAATTTGACAAAATAGTTGTCAAATGTATCTTTATGTATAAACACTCAAGGATCGCAAAGATAATTCTGAAGAAAGGGGAAAGGGCAATGAGGAAGAATTTTCACTCATTTTTTTATACGATTTCAGTCGTCAAAATTGAGGTACTGAACCAGGAACAGAAGTCAAGTGGGTAGAGCAGCAATAGACTCAAGGACACACACTGAATTCTGCCTGTAAGCAAAGCAGCTCTACTTCAAGGAATCGGAAAACGGACCCCTCTGCAGGGCATGAGGATAGACACCCGGGAGCCATGCAGAGAGCCTAGCTAGGTTCCCACCACAGTCCTCACACCAAAAGACATCTCAGATGGGAAACAAATAATGGAAAAAAATGGAACACAAAAAGAGAACTTTTTTCTTTTCTCTTCTCCCCCATAACTTTTGAGTTGAAAAGCGTCTTTTAACCATGTTATTTTTAAAAATTATCTTGGGAGGCCGAGGCAGGCGGCTCACCTGAGGTCGGGAGTTCGAGACTAGCTCGATCAACATGGAGAAACCCCTCTCTACTAAAAATACAAAATTAGCCAGGTGTGGTGGCGCATGCCTGTAATCCTGTCTACTCAGGAGGCTAAGACAGGAGAATTGCTTGAACCTGGGAGGTGGAGGTTGCCATGAGCCGAGCTCGTGCCATTGCACTCCAGCCTGGGCAACAAGAGCGAAACTCCATCTCAAAAAGAAAAAATTATCCCCCAAAAGATTAATAAATTTATCTACTTAAAAAATGAAAGAAAACACATATCACAAACAAAGGTAATAATCCTAACATGCAAACAGCTCTTAAAATTCAACAAGAAAAATAAACGCTTCCCAGTAGGAAACTGGTTGAAGACTCAGAACAAATCAACTCACAAAATAAAGACAATAAATTAGCCATTAAATAATATTTAAATAATCACACTAATAATCAAATAAAAACAATAGAAATTTTCCTTCCCAACTTTCAGACTGACCAAGTTTAAAAGAATGGGGGAACCTTGTACTTTGGTGAGAATTTGGAAGCAGTGGACTGTGCCTCACCAGAACCATCCTGCAGAGCCAAATGCATCAAAACAGAAGATGCCCCAACCTTTTCCGACCAAGAAAACTGGCTTCTAGAAATGTGTCTTCTGGAAAGGAAAACAAAATTTGAAGAAAAAAAAACTTCACACACCCTTTGGAGTGAAGGATATTAATCACATTTCTGTTGATCACGGGGAAAAGCTGGAAACAGTCCAGTGGTAGTAGATGGTCTGTTAAGTCAATGACTGTAGAACTTAAACCGTTAAATCTTAGGCAGCCATTTGCGTGCGCACGTGCGCGCACACACACAGATTTGAAAAGACGTTCATGACATTTTGTGAGTGAATAGGGCAGGCATAGTACACTTATTTAGTTGTTTATTTAACACATATTTTCTGGGCACCAATTCACATGTCTGCCCTTGTGCAAGGTGTTAAGGACACAATGAATGTAGAGGAGCTTATCATGGTTTCGTGGCAATCAAATCTTCATACGAATATATAAACTTTGTTAAGTGTTATAAAGAAAAAGTAGATGTGAACACATACTTTCAAAGATTGGGAGTTTGATGGCCAGCCATAGTGGCTCACTCCTGTAATCCCAGGACATTGAGAGGCCGAGGAGGGTGGATCACCTGAAGTCAGGAGTTCGAGATCAGCCTGGTCAACATGGTGAAACCCCATTTCTACAAAAAATACAAAAATTAACCGGGCGTGGTGGCAGGCACCTCTAATCTCAGCTACTCCGGAGGCTGAGGCAGGAGAATCTCTTGAACCCAGGAGGCAGAGGTTGCAGTGAGCTGAAATCGCACCACTGCACTCCAGCCTGGGTGAAAGAACTAAACTCCCTCTCAAAAATAAATAAATAAAATAAAATAAAAATGAGAGCTTGATGTTGTCAAGTCTAGGAAGGCTTCCAGGAAGAGATGATATTTGAGCTAATTAACGTCTGGTGCAGAAGTCAAGGTCACTGGTTGAAAGCACCTAATGCGAGAGTGGTCTCGGCAAATCAAAGGGACTGCAGGTGCTAAGGACCTGTGAAGCCAGGGAGCAGGCTGTCTTAGAGACCACAAGAAAGGAAATGCAGCTGATGCAACAAGAACTGGTGGGTCAGAGTGGGGAGGGAGGTTGCAGGACGAGCAGCTGAGAGGGTGGGCTGGAGGGAGCATGTCAGGATTATGCAAAAGGCTGGCATGACCAGACTTAGGAAATTAGAAGAGCCTTCCAAGCTGCAGCATGCAGCACAGACTCCAGGGTGGCGGGAGTGGGTGGGGAAGTCGATTAGGAAGCCACTGCATGGTCAGATGCGGGAGCGAAGCGCTTGATCCAAGACTGGACTGTGGGCTACTGCTGTTGATATCGGTGGAGACAAAGAAAAGAGGATGTATTCAGGAAATATTTAGTCAGCCAAATCAACAGGACTTGCTGGAACGGAGGGAGAAGGGTATGTTCAAGCTGACTCCTGGCTTTTGGTTTGCAGAACTGGCTGAAAGAGCACAGGTGCTACAACCACATTTACAGAGAGGTGTGTATGTTGCATGTTATCTTACGTGCTTCTTCACCAAGCTACTGGCAGTGGTTTATCCACTGGTGAGATTTGGAATGGGTTTTGATTTCTTGGCTTTTCCATATTGTTTACATCTTCACGAGTATTTATCATTTTTACAGAAACAAAAAGCTATGTGTTTTATTTAACAAAATTCAAAATTTTTAATGTTTAATTAAAAATCCAGCAAGTCCATTTGATTAAAAATCAAATGAAACACTGCAAAGGAAAATGGACAAGTTTGCTTCAGAAAAGAAGAGGATGAGAATGGGGAGGTCGAGACAGAAATGGCCCCAGAGGAGCAGAGGGAAACAGACAAGCCCTGAGTGTCACGGCCACTCATGCTGCTTCCTGTGCCCACACGTTCTCATCACTCTTCTACCCAGAAGGCCCTACCCAGACGTTCTATTAATTTCCATATGTGATCAGTCAGATTGCTTTGAGTCAACCCAGCAATGTATTTAGCCCTGAGTTTTACATTTATGATTGCCTGATTTGTATTATATTCATGCAAATATTTCCCTCCATCCCACACCTCTCCTCTATTCTGCCACAAGGTCCCTGACCACGGTGGAGTGTAGAGAAAGGTTTTAGAGTCAAAACAATACTATTTTGAATTCAGCCTTCTTTTGGGGTGACTTCGGACCAGCTTCTGGGCTTCGGTCTCCCCATTATATAATGGGCATCATATATATATATATATATAAAACCTTCCTCGAGGAGGGTTATTTAAAGAATCAAATGAGAGTTAACATGCAAAACACTCAGTATAGCAACTGGCATAGCATGGTTTGTTTATTGTGTGTCTATTTTTGCTTTTCCTTTCTGAATCCCCAATATCCAACACAATGCCTTGCATAATGAAGGTAAGCAACAAATGTTTGTTGAATTTAGTTGACTAAAGATTGGATTCAATTGCAAAACCTTTGAAAAAAAAATGAAATCCATACTTTTCTTTTCATTCAGATTTTATACCTTCTGTCAAAAGACAGGCTTATTGCATTTACTCAATAAATGCATAATACGCTTCTACTATGCATCTTACAAGGGCTGGAGACACAGATGAGTAAGTTCTCTGCCCCATTTCCTTAAGGTTCATGATCTGGTGGGGAAGGCAGACATCCAGGTAAATAAATGACCTCGTGCATTGGAAGTGCCCTGGAGGTTTGAACAGGACAAGTGGAGCATAAACAGGACGTGGGTCAAATCTCCCTAAAATCTAAGAGGCTTTCCTGACCTGCACCTCCCTATGTGTCTTCGAGACCTCACCTCCCACCACCCTTGCACTGGGGCATGGTGCTCCCCAACCCGGCAACCTGCAGGCTGCTCCACAAACATACAAAGCAAGGACCCACCCCAGGGCCTTCTCCTCTGCTGTCTCCTGTGCCGCAATGCTCCATGCCTGCAGGTCTTGCCTGTGCAATGGTTAATTTTATGTGTCAATTCACCTGTGTCACCAGGTGCCCAGACATTGCTCAAACATTATCCTGGATGCACTTGTGAGGGTATTTCAGGATGAGATTCTTGGGGACACAAATTTTGCATCAGCAGACTGAGTACAGCAGATTGCCCTCCCTCATGTAGGTGGGCCTGGTCCAATCCGTTGAAGGCCTGAATAGAATAAAAAGTGTGAGAAAGAGGAAACTCCTCCTGCCTGAGTACTTGAGGTGAGACACCGATCTTTTCCAGACTTTGGACTCAGACCGAAACGTCCACTCTTAGGTCTCCAGCCTGCCAGCTTTTGGACTGCAACTACATCATCCACTGTCCTGGGCCTCCAGCTTGCTCTCTACAGACCTTGGGACTTGTCAGCCTCCACAGTCACTTGAGCCAACTCCTTGTTCTCTCTCTCTATATTGGTTCTGTTTCTCTGGAGAACCCAGCCTAACTTACCCTCCTGCCTGCATTCAGGCTTCTGTGAGATCTTCCCTGCCATGCCCATGGGACATAGCAGGTCCCCTCAGGCTCCATACCTTGCCATGCCCTTTCCCTTCATACATGACCAACCCCAGCATTATATAACACATGTGTTTATCTGTTATGGTCTGTTGTCTTTACTGGAATGTCAGCTTCCTGAAAGCCGGGCCTTGATCAGTTCGGTTCACTAATGCATTTCCGGTGCCTGTAGCAATTCCAGACATACTGTAGACATTGACAAATCTTTGAGAAATGAATGAATGACTGGATGGATGGTAGCATGGGAGCTGGGACCTGAGACTTCTGTTATCAACACAGTTCCAAAGGCTGGCACTTTCTTCCCGGTCCTATACTTCAGGAGGAGCATAGAGTTTGCAGAGCAAAACACATTCCTCAGCAATGAAATGGATTGTGGCATTTGGGGCTATTTCTGTTTTCTTTCTTTGGGAAGCAGTAAGGCGAACACTGTTTATCTTGTTCTGGAGCACCGTGAGGGGTAGGCTGTAAACAGAAAAGAGGACATAAAGCTGATGAGTGCAAACCCTCTCTTCCCCACCGAGGCTTTGCTTGGGCCTACTTAGCATTTCAATCTATATAAAGTCAATGGGCCATACAACCCTCTTTTATATACACTCACCAATTAACATTATTCTTTAATAGGAAGAAGTTTAGGGGATTTTTTTTACAAGTTTGATTTCAAGGAACATGCCTAATCACGAAAACCTGATTCTAACGAGTGCGATGGGATGGAAGGTAGTTAGCGAAGCTACACTCAGCACTTTTATGTCTCTTTTCTAGTAACCTTACAGATGCCCGCAAAAGAAGCCTCCTTTGATGACATGTAAGGCCTTCCACGATCTAACCCTGAACAAGCTTGACCACCTTGCCTCCTACTCCATCTCTCTGGGCACTCTGAATTCCAGTCACACTGAAATTCTCGGGACCTTTGCCACACTCAATGCCATGCCTCTGTGATTTGGCTGGCACTGTTTCTTGAGTGAATCGTGTCCTTTTTCCTCTCTCAGACCACCGGCATTCTTAATCCTTCGATGCGCACACTCCACACAGTGAGGTGCATCATTCGGGCCTCCAACAGCCCCCAGCAGGATTCCTGTGCTCCTATTAGACCAGCTCTCCCATGGTTAGCATGATCATCATCTATTTCCAGGTCTGCATCCCTATCCGCGGTGCAGATGGAACACTGGGCTGCAACATTGGCACTAGACTCGTGTACACAGGAACCCCCTTCACTCAACAAGAGCGCCCAACTTCCCTTGGACATCCTCACTTCTCCCCATCTTCAGTGCAGGTGTTTTAGGCAGGGTTTTCTGAGGCCTAAGCCAATCAGTGCTCAGCAGATCCCTGGTTCCAGCCATTGGCTGGAGCATGGACATGTGACCAGGCCTGTCCAATGAGAGAGAGTCTTGGGACGATTTTAGAGCTATGAGAAGAGAACCCTGATGTCTTTACTTGAAACTGAGAGTGAGGAGGTGGGAGCTTTTAGAGCCATGTTGCCACCGTTAGGGCAAAGCAGAGGCATCACAGAGGCAGCAGGACCTGGAGACTGGGTGAGAAGCCAAGCCCTGCCTGCAACCCTCAGTGCCTTAGTTTATCCCGGCCTCAAGTCAGATTTATCCTTCACCTTCTCAGTGAAGTAAGCCACAAGATTTAGCGTTCTGTCACTTGCAACAGAAATTGTTCATAGGAGAAGCCTGACAGCCCCACATAGCCACACCTCCACACCACCTCACGCCGCCATGAGATTAGAAGCTTCCAATGGTAAACTGTATTCAGTTGACCATTGCACGTTCTAGCCATTGAGGACAAAACCTTCTTGTAGATAATAAGTGCTCACTTAACGCCTGTTGAATGTACTCCGTGCAATGGAAAAGTTACTTTTTAATAATGCAGCTGTGCTCAACCTGACTAAATTGCCCAAGCTTTTATTTGACATAATTATGAAAATAACACCTTCAAACAATTTAGTGTATAAAAAGGTCTGCTGAGGACATTTGTCTTCATTTAAGCGTTTCTTAAATATTACTTGTCCTGCTTAGGGAAGAAAAATACTCAAATACATTAGTGTTTTTGTGTTGAATATGAGATGAAACTCCTAAAGACTAATTTTCCAGATTACTTATTTTATACTTAGTGCCATTAATTCCACATGTGTGAAAAACATATAATTATACCCACGCTATTAGTACTGAATAAAATTGTGTATTATTCAAGTGTAGTAATAGATAAATTGGCACTAGACTCGTGTACACAAATGAGGCTTTTGAACTTTAGTGTGATTTCAGTTAACTCACTTTAGCTCAACAAAATGCCTAGACTCCACATTTGCAAAATATTTCTCCACCTCTACCCCTATTCCAGGAAAGCACCCACATAATAAATTTCTGTGGACACAGGACTCCACACAACTCATAAAAGTTGTGGGTTCTTTCCAGTAGAGGAATGACAAGAGAAGAGAGGTTTCCAATTACTGTTTCAAAGAACAGCAGAACTTGGAGATGCTCCTTGAAATAAGAATCATACAGCCAAATGGATTTTGGTCCTGCTATATCTACACCCCTTCTTGAAACCTCATGAGGCACATTAGCATGTTAAAGGTTCTGAGAAGTTCTGCAGTGCAGAAACCCAAAGAATATTGTTCTGATCAACATTCCCCATGGTTTCTTGACTCCAGAGCCCTAGTAATGTCTATCAGCAGTTTTTAGGAGATGCTGTCCTAAGAATTTAATATTAGCTGCATATCGGTCTTAGCAGCCCAAAGTACAGGTTAGGCTTGCAGAGGACCCTCATTTCCTCTGGTCTCATTTCTCAGATAAACGAGAGCATGTGTGTGTGTGTGTGTGTGTGTGTGTGTGTGTGTGTGTGTATTCACTCCTAAAGGTCCTCTCCATCCTCCGTGCATTCTCATTTTCCCTTGAATGAAAAACTTATTTCTGTCACTGCTTTCCAGAAAATAAAACAGAAAACAAACCACGAATAGCAGGCACCTATGAAGGTGGTGACATGACCACAGGTGTGTGTGACAGGGAGCACTTGCCAAAGGCCAGAATTCACGACGACTGCCCCTACTCACAGCCGTCTAAGCACAGTGGACAGCAGGGAGGATGCCAGGGGCACACAGAGCATGTGGCAGTTCCGAGGAGGGAAGCTTGCCCACATTCAGGGGGAGCCAGGAGCTTTCCAGAATGTGACCTTCATTCAACTTGAGTCTCAATGGAAATGGAGGATGTGGTTATTCCTTTAGGAAAAGTTCGAAGAAGAGCACTGGGTAGAAAGAAAATGACCCAGGTGAATAAGCCCTCACATGCTTTGATTTCCTCAGAAGAGTAACGCTACTGACGTCTGTGCGGAGGCAGCCCTGGGTCAGCACTTGGGACATAGCATCCAGCTCTAAGTTTCTGCTGACTCACGTTTTGCTTGCCCACTGGCCCCTTCCCCTTCCCTTCCTCTGTCCAGCCCGCCTGCCTGTCACTCCCTCTTGCTCAGCAATTTGCCCCTGAGAAAATCCCCCAGAGTGTCCTTTGGATGTAGTCTCTAAGACAAGCAAGGATGTCAACGCTTGCGTTTCATTCCCTCTTACCATTCCCCAACCGTCACCCTGCTTGGCTGTATGTTTAGCAGTCAGTGATAAAGAACAATTTAGTGATGTTCTGGAATGAAAAAGAGGAAAGAAAAACAGGCAGAATTAATCCCAAACCAAGAATTTAAAGCCACAGGGCACCCAGAGGTCAAGATGGGGCATTAAGATTCTAAAATCTGCATGGACCTGGTCAGAGGTTGAAACAACAAAACTGGATTTTCCAGAACATCATCAGTCGGCAACTGACTCTACAAATACAATAGGGCAGGGGTGGCTTCTCCGAACATGCATGGAAAATAAAATGTTAACAGTGCTCTTTCCTCTCTCTTTTACAGATAAATTTAGATACATAAAACTCAACTGAGATATAAAAGTTTATGAAAATCATTCAAAAGCTTTTCATGCATTCACTTACTCACGAAATATTTATACCATGCCAAATATTTGTTCCAAGCACCGTAACTCCTTGTAATGTTCTTATTCATCTTTGTGTCTCTCCGGGTCTGGGTCGGGGACTATAGAAGAAGGCAGGTCACATGGTAGTCACCCATAATAACAATCCTGAACGCCAATTACTTTCCCTCTCTATAACTGGCTTTTCTTTTGAAATAGTACCATGGAAAAAATGAGATATTTCACCTTATTAACTTCATTATCAAAACCTGGTGGATCAAGAGGCCCCAAATATTCTTTCTGAGCCTCCTTGGTTCCTTCAGTGGATTTCTTACTCTTATTCATACCTCCCACCCTAACAGCCCCAGAGCCCACAGTGTACTCTCTAACACTGTAGACAAACATGGATCCAAAACTTCCAGAACGTTCTATCAAAACAACTGAAGCAAGTTCAAATTTTGATGATATTTTGCTCATCTCTAAAGGATTGCAGAAGGAAAATAAATATAGGTGATGCCAGAAACGTAAACGCAACCCAGGAGGCTGAGTGCCGCTCTCTGCACCGCTCTCTCCAGCATTCCTGTACCTGCCTGCTCCTTGCTCCGTCGGAGGGGAAACCGCATCCTGGAACCAGTCCATAGTCACCCTGCCTGAGTTTCTTGCTCTGTGGTTGTAGGAACCACCATGCCAGAAATTCACCATCAGAGCTGGTCTCCTATTTCTCTTGGTGGACATATTAGTTTCCTATGGCTGATAGAATACATTACTACAAACCTGGTGGCCTAAACAACACAAATGAATTATCTTACAGTTCTGGAGGTCAGAAGCCCATTTTAAGTCCAGGACTTGAAATCAAGGCGCCCCCAGGGTTGTGTTCCTTCTGGCAGCTCTAGGAGAGAATGTGGTCCTTGTCTTTTGCAGCTTCTAAAGATTATCTGTGTTCTTTAGCTGAAGGCTGCATCATTCTCACCCCTGCCTCGGTCATCAGGGCTCCGTCTCTGGCTCTCCTGCCTTCCTCTGATAAGGACCCTTATGATGACATTGGTCCATCAGGATAATCCAGAATCACCTCCCCATCATCTCAAGATCCTCTGCTAGACACATCTACACATTCCCTTTTGCCATGCAAGGTCACATATTCACAGGTTTGGGGAATTAGGACGGAGATATCTTAGGGCAGGTGGACATTATTCTTCTGACCACAATGGGCAAGGTCAAAAAGGAGGTGCCATTTCTACTACAAGGCTTTCCCCTTCCTTCCTGCTGTCAGTCACACAAACAGCTTGTGAATTTCCTTGAGCACTTCTCTCTCGGCTTCTCAGTGCATCACAGAACTTTCTGTACTTCCTGGACCCCTTGCACTTGGATGAAGCCACATAACTAGTTCTGGCCAACGAGTTATAAGCACAGAAATATGTGTTGCTTCCCGGATAGAGCATTGGGTTGGCGGTGGAGACTCTCCAGAGCTCCCTTCTTTACAACTCTGACCTGGTTCCAGGTGAGCAGAGCCCCCTGCCTTGGTGGATATGTAATGGGAACTGGCCTGCCTGATAAAATACAGAATGCCCCATTCAATTTGAATACAGGTAAACGTGCAATTTCAAATATTGCATGGGACATGCTTACACTAAAACAAAATTTTTTTTCTCTGAAATTCACATGTAACGGAGCATCCTATTTTCATTTGCTAAGTCTGGCAATCCTAAGTGTGAATGTGCCTTTATTAAGGCACAAAGATTTGGGGGTTATTTGTTACCACAGTGGAATGTCGCCTTCCTGGCTGCTGCAGGTCACTTGCTTAGATGATTATCAGAATTGCAGAGACTAACAGCAAGCTACTCCTTCCATCAACAAGGAGTGTTCTAGGCTGGTAATAAGCCCAAGAATGTATCTTTATTTTCAGCACCCATAGCAGCCTTGGTCAGCATCAAGTTAGGCAGGTCCGGACGTCTACACAGCATTTACCTACATTTATGTCCAGTTGCTAAGGTCAGATAACAATGCTGTTTCATTACTTAGCAGGAAAAGAAAAAGCAATGGGTAGCAGAACATTCTTAATATCAAGTACTTCTCTTATGATTTTCACTTAAACCTTTGGTGCCCACTACTGCTTGGCAATGCAGGAATCGCTTAGAAGATGAAGTGTGGTTCAGCACAACATGATATATTTTGTCAGTTTATGTTTAATATATCAGTATTTCATGGTGTGTGCAAAGAAGCCCTGGAATCGTGTTTTAAATTAGAAAGCGCTTTTATATCTACTGTGTGATGAGCCTTCTCCTTGATGCTGATGATGGCCACACTTGTTGTAAAATGCCTTTTAAAGCCACCAGAATTGCCTCTGACAATCAACCAGCTTAAGCGGATTTGCAGGCACTGTGGCAGAAACAAAGGCACCAAAGTCATTGATTTGAAAGTGAATGTGAAAGACAGGTGACACTTGAGGTGTAAGTGCAGTGTTCTTAAACACATGACAAAGCTGGCGCTGTCTGTGCACGTTTCGAAGATCTCCTCCATCAAGCCACGTGCAGCAGGTTCCATTCCTGATCAACATACCGGTTACTAAAGTGTGAGAACATCTGATATAACATGTGGTAGAAATTGTCTAAAATGTATGCCCAGACAGCAGGCACAGAGGAACAAACACCACCTTACAGAACATAGCTGCATTATGTGGTGCTGCCAGTTGTATTTTGTCTTGAAGCTGTCAATAGAAAAACCTGGATTGTAGAGGTTCCCATGGTTCCTCCCTCCCCAACCTTCCTTAGTTAAGGACAGACTGTTAGAACTCAGTAGCTCAGTTGACGTCTTCCAGAGGATGTAGCAAAGCAAATGAGATACTTTTAAAATAACTTGATCCAGGATCTAACACGAGGACAAAGTTGCAAACTTGCCAACTTCCTCCATTCTTTTTGAAAACTTGTATCAGATTCATATATACACATATTATATGGAAATGTGGACCTTCAGAAAAGGGATCACCTACGAGACTTTAAATCTTCCACCTCTTCACTTCCCACGCTGGCCTCAGAAGCCCTAAAGCACAATGTCCACCCACAAAGCTGAGGACTATTATTACCTGACTGACCTGCCCCAAAAGAGCTTACAATCCACCCACAGGGAGGAAATTAACACACAGGAAGAGATGGCAGAATGACACCACCCAAAGAGGATAACTGAGTGGTGGGTTGCGTGTTGGGGGGATGAACCCTGAGGGCAGTTAGCAATGAGAGGAATCGATGAAACTGATGCAGGCAGATGAGGCTTTAGGAAGGAGAAAAGGCTTTATTTGGACCTTGGATGAGGCCAACAACAGGCAGAAGCAGAGAATAGAGGAGAGGGTGAACCAGGTGACAATTTGCAAAGGCACCAGGTGCTGAGAGCCAGTCCCTGCAGCAGCAGTGTGATATCCGCCATCAGGAAGCCAAGGAGAATAGACTCTTAAAGTCAAAGGAACTCAGCCGTTCATGTTAAACAAACTCTTGTGAAAATAGCAATAGCTCTTACATGTACAGGCCCTACTATGTACTTGGTACCCTAATAAGTGCCCTGCAGTTTCTTACCTAATCCTTTGAGGCAATTCTGCACAGATGGTCCTGCTGTTCTCCTTGCAGCCATTGTTTCCACAGCATCTCCACTGTGAGGTTTCCATGCCCTCCTGACCCAGATCCAAGAGCAAGTGTCTCTCTTCCCATGTGCAGCAGCTCATTCTTTTGGGAGACACTCCTTTTTCCAGTTAAGGTAACAGCCCATCTTTATTTGGTTGTGGAGCAGGATGGGAAAGCAAGTGGACTCTGTACTCAGTCAGACCTAATTTTTATTCCAACTCTCCCAGCTCTGCAGCTTTAGGGAAATGTTTTAATTTTTGTCTCTAAGTGTCAGTTTCCCCGTTCTTGAAATGTTCTTGCTGCTACCTAAGTGATAGGTGCTAGGATAGTTTAATGAGCTGATGCACGCAGAGGTTGGAGCAAGTATGCAGTCAAATACAAGTAAGAAATTAATATTTCACTCTTGCAGCACTCTATGAAGCTAAACACAATAAATTCAATCCTGCTTCCAGTGACTTCTCTTCAAGACAGATAAAATGAATAGCTTTCCAATGATCTCCCTGTCCACAAGTACTGGCAAGAAAGCCCATGAAGCCTGGACAACATAGAGAGATCTCGTTGCTAAAAACATATTTTTTTTAGTTAGTCAGGCATGGTGGTGCATGCCTATAGTCCCAGCTACACTGGAGGCTAGGGAGGGAGGATTGCTTGAGCCTGGGATGTTGAGGTTACTGTGAGCTGTGATTGTGCCACTCCACTCCAGCCTGGGTGACAGAATGAGACCCCATTTCAGAAAAAGAAAGAGAAAGAAAGAGAGAAAGAGAGAGAGAAAGAAAAGAAAGAAAAAAAGAAAGAAAGAAGACGCAGCAAGAGGGAGGGGAGGAAAGAAAGAGAGAGAAAGAGAGAAAGAAACAGAGAAAGAAAGAAACAAGAAAGAGAAAGAGAAAAAGGAAAGAAAGCGAGCTCATGACTTATTGCTGGTATTTCTGAACTGTCTCTCAGTGACCACGTCTTTCCTTCTCATGTGCCATAAACAGTCTGTTAAATGATTCCTTCCAGAATTTTGTCAGACATTTAATCGTGTGTACTTGTCAGACTTCTTCTTTCAGAAGTCAGAACTTTCGCCCACCTCCAGCCTTCCATAGTATGTTCTCCATGGTATTTTCAATGTTGATGTCAATCACAGCTGTAATTTCCATTAGTTCCTGGGAATCAAGAGACATGGACCAGGGCACTTAAATCCAGCTATAGTCAGCACTGGTTTCCAGGAGAAGCCCCATGTGAAGATCCATAATGGTTAGCCAAAGCATTGCTACTCAACGTGTGGTCAGGAGCCCTCTGCCTTATCATCCTGGGAACCTTCAGAGAAATGTAAACCTTCCCAGCCCATATCTGTTTCCCCTTTTCCACTCCATCCTCTGCCCTAGACCTACTGTTTCAGAATCTGTATTTTGAAAAGATCCTTAGGTAATTCGTGTGCACATTACAGATTGAGACGCACTGAACTACAGCAGTAGTTCTGAGACTTGGCTGCACATTAGAATTAACTAGGGAATTTTCAAAAACTTCCCATGCCTGGCCCCTATTCTTAGAGAATCAGATTTAACGCGTTTGGATTAGTTCCCAGGTGTGGGTATTTTTTAAAAGTTCACAGAGTGATTCTAATGTGCAGCCAGAGTGTGGATCTCCCTCCTCCCAAACCAGAGCTGTTCCATTCAGATACACTTGGCCCCGCACACCACGACCACACTAGGCCTTGCAGCTGGAGGTCACATGGCCACAGCTGTGGAGAGAGAAGTGCCCCAGAAAATAAGGACCTAGAGTGGCTCAATGAATATATTCTCATAAACAAGCATAAGTTTATACAGTCTCATTAAAGTACAGTCACATGCTGTGTTTATAACGAGAGAGTTGCCAAAAAATGGGCGTCAGTAAAACAAATCGTATTGTCACAATGGTTATTATTATTGTAACAAAACTTTAACATTTCTTACCCCTCTGCCAATGCAATCACAATGCATAATGCATTTGAGATTACTTCCAGCTGTCTCCTACTCTATGAATGGGGACATTTCTGTGCACACAGCATTCAGACGCTGTGTATATTTGCATGATAAGCAGCCATCTTCCCATTCATGAATAAACGCTCAAAACTGGGGATGGCTGTTTGGTGGCCACCGTCGATGGCCTCGCACTTGGAAGGGGCCCCTCTTCCTGAACCCGATAGGTCCATCATGATGGGTGATAAGTAAGGGATGAGCTAAAGCAGAAACGATCTCAAATCTGAAGACCTCATGTCAAGTCCTTGTCGTGTCACCCAGGTCCTGGTAAGTGCGATAAGCTGTGTGTCCTTCTGTGTAATAGATGTAGGTATGCCCTGTCCTGACTATGTGAAATCATTGTTGTGAGTTTCAAATCAAACAGTGCTTTGAATGAGTTGTGTAACAGAGAAAACTCTATCGATATAAAGAATTGTTACTAAGTGCTGTGTTAGTAGTGATGGTAGTGACAGTAGCAGTATTTCCACCACAAAGAAAGAGAGAAGAATCTCTCTATCTCCAAAACTCTTATATTTTCTGTTTTCTTTGTAAAGAGAGGATGGATGGATGGATGGATGGATGGATAAGCAGATGGTTAGATGGGTAGGGTAGGTAAGTGAATGGATTGCTGGGTGAACAATAGGATGGATTGATTGCTGGGTGGTTAAGTGAGTGGATGAATGGTTGGGCAGATAGGTGATAGATGGATGGGTGATTGGATGATGGTTTAGTGAAGAAATCAATGCGGGGAGGGAAAGGGGAGAGGGGAGGAGACACTGCAGCCTTGACATGCGGCCCAACTCCCACCCTTACTACTTGCCCTCTCATAGCTCTAAGTTGATCACTTGAATGCCCTCCTGATCAAGTACAATTATTTTGGTCTGGCCTATAAGGCGTTTGTTGTCTGTCCAAAGTTGTCCTTTTCACCCTCACTAATTTCTATTCCCCATGCTTTCCCACCACCCCATAGCCTATGCTTTCCCAACTGCATTCCTTTGCTCTTACTGTTCCTGAGGCTGTTTGCCACATTTACTCTCGGTGCAGAGTCCAACTCATGTGACTGCAATTGGAAGCCGTCCCTGGTTTATTCAATCCAAAGGAATTCTTCTCTTGTCTTCCATCATAAAACCTGCCTATATCTACGTTATAGAATGTTTACCTTTCCACATGAATGTGGGGAGAGGGAAAGAAGTGTCATTTATTAAGCACCAACCTTGGCACCCTCATATGATCCTGACGACAACCTTGTACAGGGCATATTATTTGTCCTGGCTTTATCAAAGCAGTAACAAGAACTCGAAGAGGTCAGCTAACTTGTCTGATGCATATCAGTGGTGGAATTATAGTTTGAACCCAGGTCTTCCAACTCTATATGTCTACTATTCTCTCCACTGTAGTCTTTAGGAATGACCCAAAGTCCTGGAGGACACTGTCTATGTTTTGGCTGATTTATCTGTAACACCAAGGTAATTCTAGGAAGGGGCTACAAATTGTAGGAAGAGTAACTGCTTCAGTAAATGTTATTTATTAGTTTTCATATTACTCTTATTCATGTTGAATGCCTGCCTGCACAATGTCCTTCTTAGGATAAGGCTCCCAGTAGAAGCTAAGCATTATAATTTTTAAAATTAAAGTTGAAGCCCTGTGACTTAGTTCTGTTGGGACCACTAGCTGGTTAGTTACTTAGAAAAGCCTATTGATACGGTTTGGCTGTGCCCCCACCCAAATCTCATCTTGAATTGTAGCTCCCATAATTCTAACGTATTGTCAGAGGGGCCTAGTGTGAGATAATTGAATTATGGGGGCTGTTTCCTCATACTGTTCTCTTGGTGGTGAATAAGTCTTACAAGGTCTGATTGTTTTATCAGGGGTTTCCCCTTTCACTTGGTTTTCATCCTGTCTTTCCTGTTGCCATGTAAGACACACCTTTTGCCTGCTGCCATGATTGTGAGGCCTCCCCAGCCACTTGGAACTGTGAGTCTGTTAAACTTTTTTGCCTTATAAATCACCCAATCTCAGGTATGTCTTTATCAGCAGTGTGAAAACAGACTAATGCACACATTAAAGTAGAAAATCTTATATACCTTAAGACCTTCATTTTAATTTAAAATATATAAGGTATTTTAACTTATCAAACTTTTGCTTTTGGGCCCAGGCCTTTTCTTTGAGGGACTGGGGCTATGGTCTGGTTTTTATAAGCCATCTCTATAATGCAATCTCTGTGATTTCCAGTTTGGGTTTCTTTCAAGTGTAGTAAAAACATGAAGACACATGCAAAGTAACCAGTACGCAGAATCCTTCTGAATCCTTCTCATTTTCCCCCCAAGCCTTTAGTATTATCTGATTCACACCTAATTCGACAGCCATCTTTATAGTAACTTTGTTATAACATCTTCTGAAAGCCTTCATCTTAAATTTCATAAGAACAACAATATCATTTTACAGTTTCATTGACTTATATGAAATACATGGCATTTAATTAAATTAGCTCATTATAAGAAGAAGAACCCTTGGAACAAGGAGGACTAGGTGAATCAAGTTACTCCTGGTGAGCACATCACCCGGTGGGACATGTGTGGGCAGTCCTGGCCAGAGGTGGTCAATATGCCCTGGGCAGCCGTGGGGTGTTTCCATGAGAGCACAGAAGCGGCCTCTCATCCACAGATTGAGCGCAGTAGAAACAGGCAAGAAAGCATTGCGTATAATTGATCAGTGTGCAATGGAAATAGGACTGACTCCTGACTTCTTTAATTCACTAACAAACTCCCAGTGTAGACAGCAGGGAGTAGAAAGAGATCTGCCTGGACATAGTCTGGGTCTATATCTCTACCCCATTACTTACCAACTGTGCAGCCTTGAGCAAGACACCTTTTCCCATGCTTAAAATGACATCACAGATCTTGCAGAGCGTTTGCTCGGAAATGAGTGGGATGACACTGAGTAGGCTCTGAGCACATAGTAGGTACACCACATCAGGAGCTGCTCCTACAGTTTTAATCCTTGGGGTTTCTGGTATATCAATATCATTAAGTGAGTTGAAATAGCTGTCTTAGCTCCCTCCCTCCTGCACTAAGAATCCTCAGAGTACCCTTTTTAAAATTAGCATTTACAGACCCCTCAGATCCTCAAAAAAGGAGACTTACCACTTACCCTGTTTGCACTTGCAAATTGTTTTCCTTTGAATTAAAAAAAAAGACACATGTGCACATATACTATTAGGACCTGCTACTATATACAAATGGAAGGTCAAACTCCACGGCACCCTCTCTGGTTTCAGGCAACACACTCCTATTTTAATTGCAAATCCATAAGCCTCTTTTGTGAATTGCATTTGGTTTTTAAAGGAAGAGGAGTGCATAAGTCACAAGATCATTTACAGAAGCCACATCACAGAGACATTTTCTAATGCACATAACTGGATAATATGGTAATCAAACTAAATCAGTGGCAAAATACTTTGAAATCTTAAATAAGATCTAAATCACAATTGTTCTAATATTTATAGTTTACAGAATTTCTTAGCCGAAGTCACACTGGAATGTATTCTCTTTGTTTTTCATTTTGGCAGAAACAGGAGTGACTTGGGAGTTAATCTTTCAAAAGATGCTCAATTGTAGCAAGTTGTAATAAAATATGCATAATATGTACTTAATAAAAAAGTAATGCTTCTACTATAAATTGCTTCATTGAGATATAGAAACATATTCTAAACCATAAAATACATACAAGAAATGGAATGAAACAGAAGTTACCTTTATTGTCAGTTTTTATTTCCGAAATGTTCTAAAATTGAAGATAATGATTACTCATGGAAAAAAAAGAAAAACCTTCATCAAATGCAGTATCAACATTGTTGGTGGCATTTTCTGACTCATGGGTGGATTTGTGGTCCTGGAGAGGTGCCTAGACATTGTAATTCACAAGAATTATAATTAACAAAGAAAAATTACTCATTTATTTACATTCCCATTTGAACACTAGATAAATTATTTGCTAAAAGCCCCTTAATGATCCCAAAGTACATAATTATCTAGTACATCGGTCCCACTTTCAGAGAATAGAAACTATAGCAAAATTACTTTTTTCCCCAAAAACTGTTCCCTTACAACTCCTGCTAGACATTTCTTTTATAGTTTTTAAAAGTTATATTGGTTTTGGTTTTTTTAAATATCAAAATATTTTATGCAAAATATTTCATTTTTAAAAAAATTCCCTCTTGCTCTTGGGAGAGAGTATGTGCAATTGTTAAAGATGTACTGCAGATTGCAATAAATTCTGAAATTAACACTGAATATATTTTCATATTATGTTTACATATGGGTAGGTTTTTTTTAGACTCCCTATCTTTTTTAGATTTATGAGATTCTCTACAATAAGATTTTGTGTGAGTATATTTAAATTTCATATGTGTATATATTTATACACACACAGAGCAAGATTACATACTTGCTTTAATTTCTCCCAATCTTAAAAACTCATAAAATATTTAAGCTGTTTCAGAACCAGAATAGAAATGCCTCAAACTGTTGTTTAAAATTACATCCAACCTTCACCTCCTCATGCTAATGAATGGGCCGGCATAACTGAGGAGTATCAATCAAAGGTAATCAATGCACAGCAGCTCAATGGTTAACTTCGTTCCTTGCCCATCCCATCCATCCCCTCCCCCTCCTTTGACCTTAACTACAGCTGCTTAGAAAATGACTCATTGGTCTCTCTCCTCATTGCTGTCATCCTACTGATGAAACCTCCAGTCGGGAATAAAATGATCAAAGGGTGAGTAGAATGAATAATCTGTAAACTGTGGCAAACAGCTAGGGGTCAGTTGATTTAAAGGTTTCTGTGGCTTCATTCATTCATTCAACAAATACGTATTGAGAACTCAGTATGTGTGATGCATTGCCTAGTGGTTGGGCTACAACAAGGAATAAGATAAACGTTTTCCTTGTTTTGAAGGAGTCTGCAGTGCAGGAGAGGGGCAGGCACTGAAACACATAACTGTAGGATTAATTATTTTTAGCAATATACTATTACTAAACAGTCATAGTGTTACCATTACTATTATTAGTAGTAACACTGAAGAACAGCATAAGGAAAGTACATACCCGGGGGTCCTGCCCTATTCTGTGGAGAGGGTTGGAGCCGTCAGGGACTATCCCCCAACAGCAAGTGACCCTTATGCTGAATAGAAGATGTAGTGGGTAGGAGTAGAAGAGGTCAGCCAAGAGAAACAACATGTGTGAAGATGCTAGGGAAAGAAGAGGCTTCAGACATCAAGGAAAAGACGGGAAGCTGGTGTGGCTGAGGCGCAGACAGCCAAGGAGCTAGGCTGTCAAGAGAAGTTGAAGAGATGAGGAAGCACTCTATAAAGCCAAGCTAGAGTTCAGACTTGATCTTGGTTGCCACTGAAGGTCTGAAGTGGAGCGGACTGCGACTGTGTGGACGTGACCACGCTTGCCTGTTTTCAAAGCTTGCTCAACCTGCTGCATGAAGAACAAATGGGGACATTGGCTTTAAGGCTATTGGGAAGTTCCAGATGACAGATGATGGTGGTTTGGACTGGAGCTGGAGCTAGAGACAGCTGGGAAGAACCCCCCACCTGTGGAAAAGGCCCCTTGGGTATACATCTGCTGCACTGCTGATAACCGAGGAAAGGCTTATGGAACAAAGTGCAGGTACAACTGCATGCTGCATTTTTGCAGCACATTTGTTATGGGCTGAAATGCCAAATAGGACTGCATTTGGAGACAGGTTCTTTAAAGAAATGATTAACGTAAGGTTCTTAGGGTGGGCCCTAATCCAATCTTCCTTATAAGAAGAGGAAATTTAAACGCAGAGAGACACCAGGGGCACGCATGCACAGAGGGAAAACCATGTCAAGAGCCATCAAGAAGACTGCCATCTACAAGCCAGGGAGAGAGGTCTCAGATGAAACCCCCACCCCGAACCCCACCCCACTGGCACCTTGATCTTGAATTTCCAGCCTCCAGAACGGTAATCAAATAAATGTCTCTTGTTTAAGCTACATAGTCAGCTGTATCATGTTATGACACCCTGAGCAAGCAACTAGTACAGCATCCAAACAGAACCCCATTCAAGTGAGATTCAGGGTATACAATAAATAGCCACTATGAGACCTTTTCCACATAGTTCACATATGGAATAACAAAGCACGTGCTCCTTGTGGCTATGGCATTCGGAGAATACACAGCTGGGATTTTTTTAGTGAGTGATGAAAAAGTTACACATGTGTCCTGGTCAATGAATTAGGGAGAAACTTTTTTAGCACTGTTATAGATAAAATATTAATTAAAAGGAACCACAGGAAGGCGTGGCATGGCTCCAAGTCTTGAAGAAGAGTCAAAGGTTATGTAGAAAAGCTTCTAGCATGGAAGTTGGCTTACTGGGCTAAAAAAGTAGTGGTACCATCTGCCAGCACTCTCTGTGGTAGACATGGTAAAGAAATAAACTGATATGAGGAAGAACAAACAATGTGTCATTACATATCTATCTATTCAGCCCTTTATCCTTCCATCAATTCATTTTCTTCTTCATGGTGGCATTTCCTGTTAAGTTGAAGACATCAGTACACTTCATCCCTAAAAAATGCAATATGCTTATCTTTGACTAAGGATCAATACCCTCATGCGTCACTTACAGACAAATATGTTCTAATAAACGCATTGTTAGGGGATTTCATCATTGTGTGAACATCACAAACTGTACTTACACAAACCTAGATGGCATAGCCTACTATATGCCTAGGCTATAAGCTTGTACAGCTTACAACTACATTGCTCTTAGGCTACAAGCTTGTACAGCATGTTACTGTACTGAATACTGTAGGCAATTGTAACACATTAGGCAGTACTCACACCTGTCATCCCAGCGCTTTCAGAGGCCAAGGCGGGCAGATTCCCTGAGGTCAGGAGTTCAAGACCAGCCTGGCCAACATAGAGAAATGTGCAATCTTGTCTCTAGTAAAAAAAATAAAAATAAAAATAGCCAGGGAGCATGGAGGTGGCACACGCCTGTAGTCCCAGTTACTTGGGAGACTGAGGTAGGCGAATCACTTGAACCCAGTAAGTGGAGGTTGCAGTGAGCCAAGATTGTAACACCTCACTCCAGCATGCATGGCAGAGTAAGACTCATTCTCAAAAAACAAAACAAAACAAAAACATAGAAAAAGTATGGTAAAAATATAGTGTAAAAGATAAAAAAATAGTTAACAGTTCACCTGCCTAGGAACTTAGCATGAATGGAGCTTGCAGGACTGGACGTTGCCCTGGGTGAGTCAGTGAGTGGTGAGTGAATGGAAAGACCCAGGATGTTACCATGCACTACTGTAGACCGTAAACATTGGACACTTAGACAACTCTGAATTCATATAAAAAATATCTTTCATCAATCATAAACTAACCTTAGCTTATTGTCACTTTATAAGCTTATTTATTTTTTGGTTTTTTTGAGACAAAGTCTCATTCTGTTGCCAGGCTGGACTGCAGTGGCATGATCTCGGCTCACTGCAACCTCCGCCCTCCGGGTTCAAGAGATTCTCCTGACTCAGCCTCCTGAGTAGCTGGGATTACAGGTGCCTGCCACTGTGCCCAGTTTATTTTTATATTTTTAGCAGAGGCAGGGTTTCACTACCTTGACCAGGCTGGTCTTGAACTCCTGACCTCAGGAGTTCACGATCCACCCACATTGGACTCCCAAAGTGCTGGGATTAGAGGCCTGAACCACTGCGCCTGGCGTTTTGTTTTTTTTTTTTTTTTTTTTTTACTTTTTGACTTTTTTGTAACAACACTTAGCTTACAACCCAAACACATTGTACAGCTGTACAAAAATATTGTCTTTCTTTTATATTCTTTCTCCATATGCATTTTTCTTTTTTTTTTAAGTTAAAAACTAAGGCAAGCACACACAGTACCCTAGGCGTACACAGCAGAGTCAGGATCATCAGCATCACTGTCTTCCACCACCTTCACGTCTTGTCTCCCTGGAAGGTCTTCAGGGGCAATAACACACATGGAGCTGTCATCACCCATCACCCTCGATAAAAATACCTTCTTCTAGGTTGGGCACGGTGGCTCACGCCTGTAATCCCAGCACTTTGGGAGGCTGAGACAAGTGGATCACCTGAGGTTAGGAGTTTGAGACCAGCCTGGCCAACATGATGAAACCCCACCTCTACTAAAAATACAAAAATTAGCCAGGTTCAGTGATGCACACCTATAGTCCCAGCTACTCAGGAGGCCGAGGCAGAAGAATTGCTTGAACCTAAGAGGTGAAGGTTGCAGTGAGCCGAGATCACACCACTGCACTCCAGCCTGGGCAGCAGAGTGAGACTCCATCTTAAAAAAAAAAAAGAAAAGCCTTCTTCTGGATACCTCCTGAAGGACCTGCTGGAGGCTGTTTTACAGTTAATTAATTTTTTTAAATAAGTAAGAGTAAACTCTAAAATAATGATAGAAAGTATGCTATAGTAAATACATAAACCATAACATAGTTGCTTATTATTATTTTGTACAGAATTACATGTGCTATTCTTTTATACAACTAGCTGCAAAGTAGGTTTGCTTATAAGAACATCACCACAAACATATGAGTAAATGCATTGCACTACAACATTACCATGGCTACAACATTACTAGGCAATAGGAATTTTTCAGCTCTATTGTAATCTTACGGGGCCACCATAGTGTATGAAGTCTATTGTTGACCAAAACGTCATTGTGTAGTGCATGACTGTATTTATTTTTGGTTCTTTTATTAGGTGAAATCGACATGCAATGTAATGGGCAAAGTTTTTAAAGTTTTAAATAACTTTATTGAGGTATAATTAATATACACTGTTAAGTGTTGATATACAGTATACACACTCATGAGACTATTTACCACAATCAAGACGATGAACAAATACCTCATTCCCAAAAAATTCCTCATGCCTGTTTGTCGCTCTTAATACCCTACCTAAGCAACCACGGATGTGCTTTTTGTCAGTAGAGGGTAGTTTTTATATTCTAGAGTACTATATAAATGAAATCATATGGTGTATATCCTAATTTTACATGGTTTTTGTTTTACTCAGCATACTTATTTTGAAATTCATCCAAATAGTTGATCAATAGCTTATTTATTTTATTGCTGAATAGTATTATATTATACATATAAGGCACAGTTTTTCACTCATTGATAGACATTTGGGTTATTCCCAGTTTGGGGTTATTACATGTAAAGCTGCTGTGAACGTTCATGTATCAGTCTTCATATGAGCATGTGCTGCTCTCCTTTCTCTTGGGAAATACCCAGGAGTAGACTGCCTGAATCATACAATAGGTGAATATTTAACTTTTTAAGAAATGGCCAGCTGTTTTCCAAAGTGGTTGTACCACTCCATATTCCCGGCAAAAGTTTATGAGAGTTCTGGTTGTTCTACATCCTTGATACCCTTTAATTACTATCCACCTTTTAAATTAGCTGTTTGAGTAGGTGTGTTGTGATATCTCACTGAGGTTTTAGTTTGTATTTCCCTAATGACTAATGATGGCCAGTATCTTTCTACGTATTTACCATTCGTTTATGTTCTTTGGGGAAGGATCTGTTCAGATCTGTTAATTTTTTTAATTGAGTTGTTTGCTTTCTTATTGTTGAGTTTTGAGAGTTCTTTGCATATTCTGAGTGCAAATCCTTCATAAGATGATTTGAACATAGTCTCTCCCAGACTGTCACTTGTCTTTTCATGTTTTTAATAGTATTTTTTAAAGGAGCATAAGATTTGGGTTTTGATTATATACCAATTTGTTCTTACATGCATCACATCATGCCTTTGTTAGTCTATAAAGAAATCTTTGCCTAATCCAAGGTTACAAATGTTTTCTTCTAGAAGTTTTGTAAACTTTATGTTTTATGTTTAGCTATGTAATACAACTTGAGCTAATTTTTGTTATGGTACAAGGTGTGAGTTGAAGATTAAAGGTTTGTATGTGTGTGTGCATATGGATAACCAATTGTTCTTATATTAAACTTTCTGGGCTCTATGCTATGTTCTACTTATCTATTATAATTCCTTTATAGCTTTATAAAATAGGTAGATTTATAATAAGTCTTGAGATTGGATGGTGTTATCCAATCACCTTTAATCTCTTTTCAAATGTTGTTTTAGCTATTCTAGGTAATTTCTATTTTCATATAAATTTCAGAATCGGATTATCAATTTCCAAAAATAAGCCTGTTAGAATTTTTCTATTGATAAATCTGTACATCAATTTGAGGGTAAGTGTATCTTAATGAGGTTTCCAAATGAGATTTTTAGACCATTTCCATTTAGACCATCAATGAAATTATTTGATATGGTTGGATTTCACCTGATAATACTGTTATTTATTTTCCATTTGCCTTTTTTTGTTACCTTTTCCTCTCTCTCTTTCTGCCTCCTTTTGAATTAATTTAACTTTTAAAAATTCTATGCAGTCTATTTAGCCTATTAGCCATAAATCTTTGATTTTTACGTTTCACTTTGGCATTTGTGTATTTTCTTTTCAAATATGTTATCAATACAACACTGCATTGTTATTATTTAGTCTGGGCACTCAATTATCTTATTAAAGAGATTTAAATAATAAGTACAACATATGTTAGCCTACCTAAATGTGTAAGCACTCACGTTTTCTCATGCTCTTCTTTTCTTTGTGTGGATCTGTACCACCACGTATTCCCACCTCTCTCTTCTCTTCTTTGGCATTTAAATTACCCATATAGTAGGCTTCTTGAAGTTGTTCCACAGTTCACTGATGCTCTGGGTTTTTAAAATTCTTTTTTCTTTTTGTGTTTCACTTTGGATAGCATTTATTGGTATGTCTTCAAGCTCACTAATCCTAGCCAGTATATTTTATTATTACATACATTGTAGTTTTTACCTTTCATCTCTAGAAGCTCAGTTTGGGTTTTTCATACTTCCATGTCTCTACCAGACCCTTTGGCCATGTGAAACTCAGTTACAGTAATTTGTTTAACTCTCTTTCTGCTGCTTCTACTATTTGTGCCAATTCTTAGTCAAGTTCCATTGACTGACTTTTCTTCTCATTATGGGTGGTATTTTCCTGCTTTTTTACATGTCTGATAATCTTTGACTGGATATCAGATATCATTAATTTTATCTTTCTTGATGCAGGAATATTTTTGTATTCCTATATTATTGAGCTTTGTCTTGGATGCAGTTGAGTTACTTCAGTACAGTTTGAAGATCTGCAGTGCTGCTTTTAAGATGTACAGTGTGAGCCAGACATGGGGACTCATGCCTCTAATCCCAGAACTTTGGGAGGCTGAGGGGGAGATGCATCACCTGAGGTAAGGAGTTCAAGACCAGCCTGGCCAACATGGTGAAACCCCGTCTCTACTAAAAATAAAAAAATTTAGCCGGGTGTGATGGTGTGTGCCTGGAATCCCAGCAAAAGAATTGCTTGAACCCGGGAAACGGAGGTTGCAGTAAGCCAAGAATGCACCACTGCACTCTAGCCTGAGTGGACAAAGTGAGACTATATCTAAAAAAAAAAAAAATGTGCAGTGTGAAATCAGAACAGGGGTGAGTGCTATTCTTCACTACTAAGGCAAGACCTCTTCTGTATATTCTACTCAGCATTCTGTAAATTATGAGGATTTTTTTTTTTTGTCTCGATAGTAAAAGCGGGTCTTATTTTAAGTCCTGTACCAGTACCAAACACTCTCATCTCTAATCCAATCAAGCGGTGTGTTTCCTGGCTTCTAGGAGTTGCATTCCACATATGTACTGATAATTATTCAGTTAAATACTCTGGAGAAACTTTCTGCTGATCTTTATCATTTTTGCACTATGTGTCTTTCTTCTCTCCAGTGCTCTGTTCTGAAAATTGTAGTCATCTTGGTCTCCCTAGACCCTCAACTTTATCTCCTCAGCTCAAGGTTTCGCCAAACTTGGTCTGGGCACCTGCTTCCTGCGCTGTAGCCAGGAAGCTCTCCTGATGCAGTCAAATGAGGCAGTTGCAGGACTCCCTTCATGGTTTCCAGCCTCACATTGTCCTTCATTCCTCATGTCTAGTGTCTGATAACCTGTTGCTTTTATTTATTTATTTATTTTTAGCAGGGTCTTGCTATATTGCCCAGGCAGGTCTCAAACTCCTGGGTTCAAACTATCCTCCTGCCTCTGCCTCCCTAAGAGCTGGGATTATAGGCATTAGCCACCATGCTCAACCAACCTGTTGCTTTTATATATTTTACACATTTATTGCATGTTTCAAGTGGGAGGGTAAATCTGGTCCTTCTTATTTTTGCTGAAAGTGATCATATGAAATATACACATCTTAAGTATATCATTTGTAAAATGTTGAAAAATGTCTTTACCTGTGAAACTGAAACTTCTATGAAGCTACAGAATATCACCATCTCCCCAACATTCCCTAGTGCCCATCCAAGTTGAACCCTTCCCTAATTCCTCAGAGAAGTCACTGTCCATCATAGATTAGTATTTCCTGTTCTACAAATTCACATAAGTGAACTACACAGTGAAAAATTATACGTCTTTCACTCAGCATAGTGTTTTTTAGATTCATCTATGGTTTTGTTTCAATAGCTTATTTTTTTTTTTGATTACTGAGTAATTTTCTATTGCATAAATCTACCCCAGTTTCTTTATTCACTTTTTGTAGATGGCCACCTGGGGTGTTTCTGGTTGGAAGCTATTGTGAATAAAGCTTCTATGAATAGCTCTTCTTGTGCAGGTTTTGTGTGTGTGTCTGTGGACAAATTTTTTCATCCCTTTTGAGTAAATACCTAAGAGTAGAATGGTTGGGTCATAAAGAAAGCATATATTTAATTTCATAAGAAACTATTAGACATTTTTTTTCTCAAAAAAATGGTTATACCATTTTACCTTCTCACCAAAAATACAAGAGAGCTATAGTTGGTCCTCATCCTTGATAACATTTGGTAGTTATCAATCTTTTTAATTGAAGCATTCCAGTCAGTGTGTCACAGTATCTCATTGTGGTCTAATTGCATTTCCCTAATGACTAACGATGTGGAGAGCTTTTTTATGTGTCTACTGGCCATTCATAGAACTTCCTTTGTGAAGTGTCTGTTCAAATCTTTTGCCCATATTGTGGTCACTTTTAATTTTCAAAGTTCCCTGAAAATACTGAGATGAAAAACAATATGCCGAATTAAACAATGTTCTCAACACATGCATAGAAGTTTCCTCAAGAAATTGCTTTTGCATCCACAGAGATGGAGCAAGAAAAAAAGTTCTATCTACTGTACTTGCAAATGCATTACTTGTCATTCTGCAGATGGCCATAGGATATATTTTTTTAAACACTTTATTCTGGATGTTTTCAAACTCACACAAAAGTAGAAAGATCACAAAATGAACGTCTAAGCAACTATCATCCAGCTTTTACAATTACCAACATTTTGCTGATTTTGTTTCATTTAGCATTCCTGATCTTTGTTTTTGCTGCAGTATTTTAAAACAAATCCCAGACATCATCTAATTTTACCCATCAATATGCCACCTTTCCAAAAAAGAAAACTTAAGATGTTCATTTGGGATATTTATTTGGTTATAGGTATAGGACCAATAACTCTTAATAAACAAAGGTCGGATCCAGACTTTGCCTGTATTAGAATATGGAACCATATCACTTGAAACAAACTTTTAAGCTCTTGATTTAGACTACAAGACCCATGTGTTAGTAATGCTGTCCCAAAAACCAACAAATGCCCTTGGTCTCTCAAAATAAGAAAGACAGTAATATATGTATTCTTTTTTTCTAATTTATCTATCATTTCTTTTTTTTTATTATTATACTTTAAGTTCGGGGATACACGTACAGAATGTGCAGGTTTGTTACATAGATGCACACGTGCCATGGTGGTTTGCTGCACCCATCAACCCGTCATCTACATTAGGCATTTCTCCTAATGCTATCCCTCCCCTAGCCCTTCACCCTTCGACAGGCCCCAATGTGTGATGTTCCCTTCCCTGTGTCCATGTGTTCTCATTGTTCAACTTCCACTTATGAGTGAGAACATGTGGTGTTTGGTTTTCTGTTCCTGTGTTAGTTTGCTGAGAATGATGGTTTCAAGCTTCATCCCCGTCCTTGCAAAGGACATGAACTCATCCTTTTTTATGGCTACATAGTATATGTGTGACATTTTCTTTATCCAGTCTATCATTGACAGACATTTGGATTGGCTTCATGTCTTTGCTATTGTGAGTAGTCCTGCAATAAACATATATGTGCATGTGTCTTTATAGTAGAATGATTTATAGTTCTTTGGGCATATACCCAGTAAGGGGATTGCTGGGTCAAATGGTATTTCTAGATTCTTGAGGAATCACCACAGTGTCTTCCACAATGGTTGAACTAATTTACACTCCCACCAACAATGTAAAAACTTACCTATTTCTTACATGCTCTCCAGCATCTGTTGTTTCCTGACTTTCTAATCACTATTTTAACTGGCAAGAGATGGTTTTACATATTTTAACTTCATGTGGTATTTTATTTGATAAAGTATAAGAATAATTATATATATATATATATGCATATATATGTGTGTGTGTGTATATATAAAAACATATAATTCAGGATCATATGAAATAAGCTACTTAAACAAATCTTTCTCATATAAATGGCTTTTTATACAGTTCTAGTAGCAGGCAACAAAATAGCCAGAGATGATAAACACCATATGTCCACTGTAGTTTCAATAGATATGTTCTTCTGCTTCTCTAAGAGTGGAGTGAGCAACTAGGACCAACAGTGCATGATCTCCTGTATGCAATTTAGTTCCTCAACTCAACTTTCCACCAAGCTCATCATTGTCTCCTCATGCTCAACTCCCTCTCCTGCCTTACCCAGTGTTATTATTGACATCTCCATTTCCAAAGTCACTTAGGGATCACAGAAACATTTTATGCATTATGAAGAACAGAAAAATCCTCCATCAAGTAAGCCTTTGCCATGGCATGTTCTATGCCTACAAAACACTTCTTAACAGCTACAGCTTTTTGCCGTATTCTGGGTGACGTGCAACTATCGTACCATGAGTTCCTGAGTTATTTGGCTAGAATAAGAGAAAATACTCTAAGAACAAATTGGAAGCAAGAGGAATGTGTATATATATATATATATATATATATATATATATATGGACACATTGAGTATAAGACATTTTGATTAATTTTTTTTCTGAAAAACAATAGAAAAATTATTAATATTAGAAGAAAGGAAATACTATCCATGTCCCAAATTGACTTCTCTGCCTTTGGACATTGTTTTTGCTTTTTCTTCTCCTTGAATTGCTTACATCCTCACCTGCATTTGCTTTTTATCTGCATAAGTTATTCCAACTCTAACCCTCATTGTAGCAAAATGCTCCTAATGAAATAAAATGATAATTTTATTATAATAGTTAATTATATTGCAGACTTGTTATGTTTTACACACTATGCTAAGAGCAATGTAGATAGCTAATTTTCTATCTTTATTTTTTACTGAAGTTTACTAGGAAGGATGCATTATTCTTCATATTGTTACACATTAAAAAATGGAGATTCAGATGTGTTTTATGGGCTAAATTATGTCCCCTGAAAATATGTTAAAGGTACCCTCATTACCTCAGAATGTGAGTGTATTTGAAGATAGGGTTTTGTCAAAATGAGGTAACTAAGGTGGGCTTTAGACTAATATTACTGGTGTCCTCATAAGAAAAAATATGACACAGAAACACAGATGTAAGATGATAGGAAGAAACAGGAAAAACACAGACATTTACAAGCCAAGAAGAGGGGCCTCAGAAGAAATTAACCCTGAAAGCACCTTGATCTTGGACTTCTAACCTCCCAAGTCTTGGAAAAATATATTTCTGTTATTTAATCCACCTAGTTTATGGTGCTTTATTTTGGCATCCCTAGCAAATCCCTAGCAAATAGATGTACCATAAATATTCCAATATCACTACCAGTACAATGATAAAAGCCAGCACTAACAACTGAATAATCTGTATCTTGATTCTGATGCAGGATACTTGGAGTGTCTCTTTTCTGGCCAGAAACCTCTTTGGTGGGTGACGCATTTTGCCCAAGTTTTCTTGGGCCCATGGGGCTTGTTTCACTCACTCGGCCTGGCAGGTTACGCTCAGCTTAAGCTACCAGCCTGAATCCCACACTGCCAAGGGTGAGACAGACATGGTGCAGTAAGGGGTATGTAAGCAAGCAAGCATGGGGTCTGGCCACTGTGCATAGTCAGGCATACCAACTGTTGCAGTGGGCGGGCAGCTCCAGGTGCCTGCATGGGTGCCAACTCTCTATGAGGCTGCAGGTGGACCATGTGTACCACAAGTAGTTTTCACAGCTGCCACTGGGTGATACAGTGGTGCCTGGAAGCTTGGAGACTCCAGGAACCACCGGACCCCCAAGAGGGAGTCACAGTTCTAAGTCAGGACTCTCAGATCTGGGCTCCCTGAAGGACTGTGGCTCCTCCCCTTCTCGTCTCCCACAATGTGGCAAGCAAGGGGTCTCTTTTTGCCCTGTTTATGTTATAGCAATTTCAGCACTGCCATCTTGCAGGTCCTGAGCTCTTATCCTGCCTCCAAAAAAAATGAGGCATGTGGACAAGTGGAGGGTGAGCAAGGCAAAGAGGAGCTTTATTGAGTGACAGAATAGCACAGAGAAACACTGGAGTGGATAGCTCATCTCTGCAGCTGGTAGACAGGTTGTTTGTTCTGCTCTCAGCAGAGAGGAGGCCCTGGAATGAGTGGCTCCTCTCTGCAGTCTGGCATCCCAGCCACTGCTCAGCTCTGTCTGAGTGGGAAGCTTCTACAGGCTCAGAGGGGAGGAAGTGCATTCTGATTGGTCCATGGGTGGCCATGGGCAGGCACAGAAAAGGCACTACAGTTTTCCATTACGGTCCATGGGACTGGTAGGCCAGTCACCACCCTTCAGGCCCTCCCTAGCCAGAAGGTGGAGCCTCACAGGGGACCCACCCTCTTCCACCCAGGAATTTGTGTGCTTCCTGCTGCTGTTCGTGGTGCCTGGGCTGGGATGAACTTTGCTTGGAGATCAGAGTAGACACTGACAGCAGGGAGAAGCCAGGCAGTGGGAGCAGGCACTCCAAGGCTGTGAGGGCAGGGGGGACCTTCCTGGGCCTTCAAGAGTTCAGGGATGCCTGGGTCCCCAGCTGCAGTTTTGGGGGGCTGCAGCTGCACCTGGGAGGGTGTGGCTCCTTCCTGCTCCCAGGCTCCCACTGGCTCCATGGAGCATACAGCCCTAGCCACACCTCCCTGCTGCAGCCAATGTGATAGCTGTGGCTGGCCCTCTGGAAGAGCAGATGCCATCAATTCCATTTACTATACCATTGTAAGACCCCAAACTTCACCCTACCTTTGAAATATGGCACTTAATTTTTTCTGTACCATTTCATTGGTGTTGATGCACTACAAAACAAGATAAAATTACATTAGATTATATAATCCAGGAGATGGATTATATTATCTTCCTATAGGGAGAAAATAAAGACTTTTGCATCTGTTAACTGTCTCTAGCCCTGTGCCTCATGTATAGAAGCAGATAAAAGAATGTCTGAGTGAGCAATAAAACTATGCAAATATAAAAAATAATGTGGGATTCCATGCCTTTTATTAGTCTCTTATGCGAGGTTATATTAATATGAGCACATTTCCTTTCTTTTCTGATATTCTGATATTTTTACATCAATAGTTCTTAACCAAGGGAAACTAATGGACATTTGGCATGGCAGGATTCATTTTTTATTGTCACAATTGGTAGTGTCACCGGAATCTACTGGAGAGAGTCTGCAGTGCTGAAAACATGCTATAATGAACAGAACAGCCCCCCACACCAAATAACTATATGGTCTCAAATATCAATAGTGCCAAGGATTAAAAAAAACTATTATTAATAGTTTTATAGTATGTGTATAGGATAAATACTATTTTTTCTATAGAATACTTCCTTAGAACAAGGTATATTCACTCACTCTGCAGACCACTACATTCTTACCAGGTACATATCCATGCTCATAGACATGGGTGAATGTAATTGTTCTCTTTGGGAGTCCTCTCTGTTGATGGAGTATATTTCACATATGTATACATATATCCTGAGAGAAAGGTGAGGTATACAGATTTCAGTTGAAAGTTACTTGTTTCTCTGAACAATTAGGCCTAATTCTGTAACAGTGTCCAAATTTTGTGGGAGGTGAGAATTTCTTCTTCTAGGGAAGCCATCTGTTTTCCCCTGTGAAATGACTAATGATCTGAAGTTCCTGGACGTTCTGATCATGTTCTCAGATCAACGAAGCAATCTGTGAAATTCACATGGGGATTGGCTCAGTAGCAGGCTTTATAGCATTGTCTTCAGCTCCAGAAAAAAGAGTCAATGTCATATGCAGTTAGGCACTTTGAAAAACTTAACCAATGGATTTTTGCCTTTGATTCAGTTTCTTAGAATGTTAATTAGAAGTAATAGTGATTGCAGACATTTCAGAGTCAATATGTAATCTCAGCACAAATTGAGGACAGGAAACATAACCTACACTAATAAAATATTTTAAAAGTATTATCTCTGTTTTCTTGAATTGGGAACAGAATTTAGAGAGGTTAAGTAATAGGTAAACATGATAGAATCAAAATCTCCATCCCACTTAATCTTATTTCACTCTTTCTAGTTAATGAAATAGTCTTTGCAAAAATTATAACTGAGAAAATTATGACAGTGAAAGAGATCTGACCTAACTGACTTTATCTTGCTTCCAACCTCCAAGCATGCTTGTTCATTCCAGGACATAAGCTGAACTAACTTTGGAAGAAACTTAGTATATAGTTTAACTTTGAAATAAAGATGATAATAGCCCTCTATGAAAACAAACTCTCTTCCTTCCTGGGAACTAGACTGCCATCGTAGGGCTAACAAATTAGGCACAAGACTAGAAATTATAGTTTAGGAGTCATGAAACTGGAGGCTGCAAGATTCTGAACCTCCTCAAATTGCTCTTGGACATAACATCACCATTTTAATACCTAAGACCAGTGCTTGAGATATTTTGCATAGCCTGTACTTAATGGATCAGCTGGCACGACCCAGATCAATAAACTGGTTCATCTGGTCTTGGCAACCACCCAGGAACTGACTCTGAAAGAGGACAGATTTGACTCCTTGTGATTTTATCTCTGACCCAACCATTCAACACTCCCCACTTTTTGACCCCCTACTCACCAAATTATTCTTAAAACCCCCAATTCCTGAGTTTTTGGGGAGATTGATTTGAGTAGTCACTCCATCTGCCACCTGGCTTGGCTAGATGTCATCAATTAAACTCTTTCTTTGCTAGAATGCCATGGTCTCAATAAGTTAATGTTGTTCATGCATTAGGGAGGAATAACCCATCTGATGGTTACATTAAGTAGCAGAATTTGTTCTAAAGATGTATCAGAGATCATTAGGAATGTGCCTTTTCCCCTTGAAAGAGTCTTGGAGGAGTGTGGAGCAATTGGCACTCGTGTGCTTGTGTGTTATATACTCATCACTTAATTTATTCCTTGTGTAAAATTTAAGAGATAAATATTATTATCTTTTTGGAAGGAAAGGGCCATAAATTATTGGCTTTTTCCTTGGACATCACTCTATTCAAAGCACCTTGCACAGTGACTAGTATATAGTAGAAACTAAATTAGATATTTATTGTCTAAATGAATGAGTGGAGGCACATAGGAGTAAAACTAACTTGTCAAAGATGAATAAACAGTAAAGGTCTGCCAGCTTTCAAAGCTATGTTTGTTTGAACTCCTAAGCCACGTAGGGAAAAATTGCTTAGTGGAAAATAAAATAGAAGTTGTATCAGTTAATTATTGTTAGGCATTCAACAATACCAATGCCTCATGACTCAAAATAACAATTCATTTGGCTTTCATTTTCATGAATTGGCAATTTCGATTATGCTTAGCTGTGTAGTTTTTCTCATGTAAAACTTCTGCAAGTGTGCATGGTCAACAATAAGTTAGATAGGTGACTCTAGTGATTTTGGTATAACCCAAATGTGTAAGTTTGGAGCAGGAGAAAGAGTGGAAGTGTGCAGGCCTATTGCTGTCAAGATGTCCCCAACAATATCTTCTATTACTCAAAACAAGTCATGAGACCAGGACAATTTTAAAGGGTGAAGAAATACACTCCACCTCTTAATGGGAACAACTTTAAAGTTACATAGAAAGTGGGAGAGGATACAGGAAGGAGAGTGATTGAACCATTGCTGAAATTAAGCCATTCCACAGGAGGAAACAAGAATACCAATTAATATATTCTTCCTTATTTGTGGTTAATGATTTAGTAAATCAAACATAGGGTTATCTATTTTATTATTTGAAAAAGAAAACTGAAGATTCCATTTTCTGAAGGAGTATGAAGACTCTTAATAAAAACTTTCATTCTTGGATTAACTATGTTCAGAAAGTTTGTATAAATAGTCCTTGGTCAAGAGCCAAAAATGGTTGCCACAGTTGGAAAAGCTGCAAGAAGCAGGTCAGATTTCAGAAGCACTGACTGCAAAAGCTCAATTATTTAAATCAAAAACCCAATGCAGATGATCAAATAAGTAGTTGACAGTATTTGATCTGGAACACAGAGACCATCTGCTTTTCTATAAGCTAAAGTTTTGTAACAAATGCAGAGTTCCATGTGCAGATTTAAAATTTAAATGCAGACTGCATTATCTATCCTTAATTTGAATGCAATTCAGAGTCTAAATTTCTATAGAACACTGTGGATTATCTGCATAGGAACAAAAACCTCATAAAGAAAGTTTTCATTGATTTTTCTCCTCCTCAGATCTAAGTCTTGCCTTTTGTTATGAAAAAACAGGATGTCCAATATCAAATTTAAAAGGGTAACTGAGAAATTTAGTGCTTTCTTAATTGTTAACCTTTCTAAAGAGATTAGGAGTAACTCTTTGGCTGGAAAAAGAAAGATCTCTCTTCTCTCTCCTGTTTACCTTGTATCTCTCCCTTTCTTCAGCATCCTCTCCCACTACCAAATAAATTTTTAAAAACTGCTTTGTTATGGTATCTACTTGTTTTAGAAAAGAAACAGCAACTTCCCTATTTCTCTGATGTATTTAGCACTATTAATGCATGTATTAATTCATTCATTCATTCAGAGCATTCATTCAGACAAGGAAAAATAAACACACATAATTTTTCCTCCTTACACCAATCTTCCCATTTTAACAGTGGTGAATCTGTATGGATCTGCAGCAAACTCAATCCTTGCCTCCTTGCAGGAAAGAATTTGAGGGGCAGAAGCAGTTTTAAGGCAGAGGGAGAAACCAAGGCAAATTTTAGAACAGGAGTGACAGATAATTAAAAAGTTTTAAAGCAGGAACAAAAGGAACCAAATTACACAAGAGAGAGGGCCAAGCAGGTATCTTGAGAGATTCAAGTGCCCAGTTCAGCCCTGGACTTGGGGATTTATATATTGGCATGATTATCAGGTTTATGTTCCTTCTCTTAATTTGCCCCTTCGGGTGGGCTATCTGCATGTGCAGCAGCTTACTGGCACTTGGGAAGGGCTACATGCACAGTCTGTTATTGAAGTTGTGTCCATGCTTACTTGAGGCGTTTTCCTTTTACAGGTAGAGTGTTCCCAGAGGAAGGTCATATACTGATTAAACTCTGCCATTTTGCCTCTTAGTGTGCATGCTTACGCCTGCTTTCCCAAAGCCTAAGATCTTATCAGGAAGCTGCTTATCACCAGCTTGATGTGTTTTCTACTAGGAGACTGTCTTTTCCTGATGCCAATTGTGACTAAATATCATCTTAGAGATGCAGTTTAACAACTGCCTGACCATCACCTGGTGGTTGCCTGACATTTCTGGAAGACCGGCCTCTCCTGCTATACTCATGTCTGCCTAACTACCTACTCTAATACCTACAATACTTAAATATACTGAATTGGGTTTTTTTTCAGTGGACTAATAAGTCACAAAAAATAGTTTTTGGATTCTTAGCCTCTGAGGGGAAAATGTTTACAAATAAATATATTTATGATTTCAAAAATTTGAGTAAAGTATTCTTGCTTTCTGATAATTGCATTAAAGTAGTATGATTTTAATTTTGGGAAATCTTGAAAAGAAAACAAAACAAAACATTTGAAGCAAGAGGAAATATTGAATAAAACTCACCAAGATAGAATGACTTTAAAATTTAAGATTTTTAAACAGTATATATTTTCAATTTTTTATATTCTGAGTTAAATGAGGTATAAATGTTTTATAGAAAGATTACTTTAAAATACAGGTTTTTTTTTTGTTTGTTTTTTGTCCAAAAATAAACCATTTCTCTCTTCTTGCATCTTAGTAGTGGGTAAATAGCAAAGCTGTGTAGGAACAAAACATGTAGCTATTTGGAATTTTCAAGTATGGAGGAAGTCAGGCTTGTACGTTTCATGTAGTTAAGACTTCTCCCCATGAAATGTGAGTTATGACTTCTAAGCAAGACTCTGTGGTTTGATAGTAACATTGAAAAGACATTCTAACACAGCTAGTTTCAGAGTGTCTATGACCTGAAGGGATTATATTATGATTCATTCACAACGATCACACCAATGATGATATCTGACAATAAAACCTTTTTACACAAACAGCCATTGGTTTCACAAAAAAGAAAGAAAAAAAAACACATTTTACTGATGCTCCCATCCATATTTTCCTAAAACAATGTAAAAGGAATCTCTAAGAATAAAAAATGGGTTAAAAAATTAGAGTTCATGTGTATTTTTAAAAGAAACTTAAGAAAAACTTCCAACCACTCAAAAATGCAACATACTAACAGTCACAAAAGAGTCTGTTTTAAGATAATCAAAAAGAAACACTTTTTGAAAACAACTAGATATTATTTCAGTAGTCTAGAAATTATACAGAAGCTATACACCCATGTAATAGGACCTATTTGCCTGCATCTGTCATGATACAACTCTTCCCCAAGACCCTAGGAGCCACTGGGAATTTTTGTGCTCTCTTGATTGCTATTCCAGATAAGAGGTTTCCTCTCTTTCCCTGTATCTTTCCATCAGATTTTACTTTAAAGATATGCCAGTGACAATGGCGAGGATGAGAGTCAGTGACATCAGTGAATAAAGTCATTTATTTATTCTTCACCTACTCCCAGAGTGGTAAAAAGATTTCCTCCTGGAAAATCAGACTTCACTGCTGAAATTCTTACAATGAACTATGTTAACAGGTACTTTGGGAAGAATTCATTCAAGTAAATTCACATAAACACTGTTTTTAGTCTAAGCTTAGAAGACATTTCCAACTATTTAATAATTTGATGCTTCCAGGCCTTTAATTAAATTGCAAGATGTATATTTGCTCAATCAATGTTATTCTTATGACAGTTTTAGATCATAAATTCAGGGCCAACTGAATGGTTGTTTAAAATGTTTTGCTTTTATGGCCACAAATTATTTCATGGCAGATTTACTAGTGAAACTTAAGATTTGCCTTCAAAGTACCTAAAGGTATGAATAAATAAGATAATAATAAATATAATAAGATGTAACTTAACTTTAGCTAAGAGGAGAAAGAAGTTGAAGGGAGAAAAAAGAAGGAAGAAGAGGAGAAAGAAAAGAAGATGTCATGCCTTTTGCATGCTAATATTTTTTTGCTTTGTATTTTCAAACTCTAATTTCTTTCTTTCCAACTCCTTAGCTTTGCTTTTTGTACTATTTTAATTTTTGATAATCCATATATTTATCTGTCACCTTAGATAAAATTTTCAAGTTAAACATATTAATTACCTAACAAGGTTTTGGTACATCTCAAATTGGAAATAATTAATATGGTCCAATTGCTGAGTGCGACGCACTATTCATTTGTAACATTTAAAAGTGCCACAGTTATATGGCAGTAGCACATACATATAGTATTGTCATGGAATTAATTATGATTAAGATTGATTTTGTGGGAGCAATAGACAAAAGATGGAGAATGTCTATGAGGAATCTAAAGATTTATGAACTCAAGTGTGGTATTAATGAGGGACATGGCCATGACATCATGAACATATAAACTTCAGCAAGCAATTGCATGTACCTACCTAATCCAGGATTCCTGTTATTGCAGATACATACCACAGTTCGTAGATGTGGCCTAGAAATGCACAGTTGTGAATTGATTACTATTTTTCAACAGTTTCAAAAAAAAAAAAACCTTAGAGATTAAAATACACATCATATACTTTTGTTCTTACTTAGGCTTTAAAATGCCACAGTTGACTGCATGTAATTTAATAACTCATTCTTAACATCAAACTGTCTCTTATTCATAGAACTGCTTTTGGAACCAGTTCTATGTGAGCTCTAACCATATTTATACAAATGCAATTTGCATGCTGGTCCCAGAGACCTGTCACTCCCTATGCTGATATATCCTTGTTGATGCTGATGTGTGGGGCACAGGGAAACTTTATTTTGCTTGCATATATATAAAAACCTAGAAGCAGAAGTTAATGTCCTATGATATCATTCTTTCCCATTCTTCCTCCTTCCCCAATAAACTAATCTATGAATTCCAGTAGCCAGTCATTCTTAGTGAACCATCTTTATTAGACAGACTCCTGTTGACTCTTCTTTCGCCCCTTATTAAGCTTGTCTCTGCTTCCTAATAAGCAATTGAATTTACTTTTCTTTTTCTTTTCTTTTCTTTTTCTGAGACAAGGTCTCAGTTTGTTCCTGGGTCTGGAGTGTAGTGGTGTGATTATAGCTTAGCACAGCCTCAACCTCCTGGGCTTAGGGGATCCTTCCACCTCAGCCTCCTGAGTAGCTGGGACTACAGACATACTACCACATCCGGCTAAATTTTGTATTTTTTGTAGAAATGGGATTTCGCCATGTTGTCCAGGCTGGTCTCAAACTCCTGGGCTCAAGAATTGACACTCCTCGGACTCCCGAAATGCTAGGCTTGCAGGCCTGAGCTGCCAGATCCTGCCAACAATTGTATTTCATTAGAAAACATCTCTTACAACTCAGCCACCATTCTCAAGTTTGCCCCTTTAATGTAGGCATGTGCCTACAACCAGACACTAAATGTATTTGATCGAATAATAACTAACATGATGTGCTGGTTCTTTAAAAACTTAACTGAAGTTGTTGAAAAATATATGGCCCTTTGCCCAACAAACTTATGGAAGCATATGTGAAAGATAATTACCTTCAGAATTTAAAAGTTGAAGGAAACATGATCTGGTCTAAGATTCTACTAAATATTTAATATTTTGCAGTCTGTTTAGTTTATTGATTACTCAAGAATTCAGTTTGCAATTAAAAACACAGAATCTACAAATTTTAATAAATACTTGTGAAGCAATACACTCCATTACTGGAGAAGACTTCTATCAGGGATAATTGAAGTGATTAAAGCAAAAAAAAAAAAAAAAAGGAGTTAATAATTCTATACGCTGTGAAATTACTCAATGACAGAGCCTTATGCCAAAAATTATCCAGACTAGATATTCAGTTTCCAAAATAAATCATTCTTTACCATTCTTCCCTATTTCTTCCAAAATCATCATATGCATTTTATTCTAGGGCTGAAGCAAAACATTTTATTTTTCATGTTTGGTAATACTATAAATATTCATAACCACATATCTGTCAAAAAAGCACCATAGAAAGTGTTTAAACCACAAAGTTGGAAAAATTCCTTGAGTGGTCCTTGAAGAAATCATACTACATGCTCCATGCAATTGTTCTAGCACTTAAGCTAAAATTCCTGACCTTCAATAAATAGTTTCTAGTTAATGAAGAATATTCAGACAAGAACAAAAGCATTCACTTTTGGAAAAATAAAAATGTTATTTTGTCTTCTCCCTTAGGAACTGTTTCTGACTGCAGAGTGATTTTGATCTGGCTTTTTTATAATTCAGATTTTTGTTGTGTTTTCAAATCGCTTTTAAATGTCAAGTTTTTTGTTGTTGGGTTGTTTTTGCTTTTTCCTTGTTTCCTCTTTCTCCCTTTATTTTCCACATTTAGCAAAAACATTTTGTTGTAAAAACTTTCCCACCTAGTCAAAGTATCCTGAAGATTTAAAAAGAGTTGTCACAGAACTAATAAAGGCCCTGTGTTTTAATCAGCCATCATCACAAAGAAGCACAACCTACATTTTGAAGTTTGGATCTATGGGTGCATCAGCATGTAGGCAATAAGAATCTTAAAGCAGAATAATAAGACATGGACCCTCCAAAAAAAATGTGTAACCTGGTCCTTCTGGTTTTTTTTTTTTTTCTTTTTAAAAATGATACTTTAAGATCTATCGCCTGACTTTATTCTGAGAGGTTTTGTTACATGACTTATTTCTCTAGATTTGTCAACCATAGACAATCTTCATAATTGTGTGAGATGTGAAAGAGCCCTGGAAATCAGCCAATCTAAATAAAGCATCTAAGGCATCGAGAGGTAAGGTAAATTGTCCATGAGCACATAGCTAGTTAGGCAAGATTGTCTTCTGTGGCTTCATTCTTAAATGTAAGAAATGTTTCCCCAGAAACATCTGGAGCTTCCTTTAATGGTATTTAAATTATATGTCTGCAACAGGGAGTCTCGAATCACAATCTTGAAACCAAACATGATTTGTAAAGAGCTCATGATTACAAGATCAAAAAGACTACATTAATATGACATCAGCTCATTAATTTGTACCTTCATTCCTGCCCTCCTGCAATTTAAAAATAGCTTCACTGATTATGGAAAGGTTTTCTTCCTTTTGCAAAGAAACAAAAAAAAAGTAGCATAATTGAATTTTTCAATGTTATCTTTGATGAACATTTAGAGGCTCAGAATCAAATCTTACTTGGGAAAATTTGAAATTCATCTGTACAAAACTAGAGAACAGCACAGATCTGAGGAGGAATGTGGATTGAATGAGTTGCTGTACATTTCAAAAGTTAATGTCTATGAGGTATTTCAGGGCAAACGTGAGCAGATACTTGACATTTTACTTTTATTTTTAACCTCTTTATGCTTCTCCTGTCTTCGTGAGAACTCAGCATTATTCTAAACAAATAAGTCTAAATATTTGAAATTCTAAGCACTTAATATGACTGTTTAGCAGCTTACATGGATAGCTCTCTCTCTCTCTCTCAGAAATCTGATCAGACCATTTCACATAAAGAGAATTGGAGAAAATTTTCAAACAGTTACATGGCTTGCTGTTGTTTAAATGTAAGGTGATTTTTTTTCATAAAGGAATGTCTCAAGAGAACTCTTCCATATGGGTCACAGAACTCCGAAGTGTAATGCTTTCTCCTCATCTTCTTACTTTGTTTGTTTATCCTAGTAAAGCAAATTCTTTCCTATGACAAGGCCATGGCGATTGCTATTTCCTCTACCTAAGAACTTCTTCACCCTGACTTTGGTTATAACTGACTTTTTCTTTATATTTCATGGCCTTGCTCAAATGCCACTTTTTCCTGGAGGCCTTTGCTCCTTCTCATTTCCACAATCTCCAACCCAGTCACTCTCTCAAGTAGAAAAGGGGTGAATTTCTGCTCTTTCCACTGTTTACTTGCATCTTAGATATTACTATTATGCTACACTTTGTCTGCCTTGTTTACTGGTATATTTTTACTTTGTAGGTCAATGCAATATTTGTTGAATAAATGCAAGCCTCTACTGCACCAAATTCTAGAGAATGTTCTCTGGAAGAAGGCAAAGGGGAATGCATGCTTTCACAGTTAGGGAATGGAAGGAAAGGTATTCGTACTTTCAAGAATAAAAGTGAAGCAGTCAATGGAAAATAGCAAAAGCAGTTACCATGTATCGAGCATTCACTATTGGAATATTTTTGATGTTAACTCAATTTTAAGAAAAATAAGTTATGAAATATGTGTTATTATCATTATTTTATAGCTAGAAATGCTGATGTACAGAGTGATCAATTATCATGGAGTTACCCTGGACATATTCCTCTGAGGTGGCAAAGCTCTAGTATCTATATACTTACACAATTCATTACTATTTGTTAACTAAGACATAAACATAGCAAAGAGACAAGAAAAATACTTTATAAACAAGAGTTAATGACTATAAATACCAAAACTCTATTATGTTTTGTAATCTAAAAATGTTTTTTCTATTGACATATTGTGGGCTCAGTGTAGGGAAATCACAAAGGATAGTGCTGCATTGCGGAACTCGCATCAACGGAGTTGTTACACTATCACTTTCAGGAGAGGTTAATAAACCCAAAAGGAGAGAGTTGTGCAATTTGGCTACCTTGACAGTGGCAGTAAATATTGGTCAAGAAATCAGCCAATATATGGTAATGAACAGAAAGAAAGACAACAGGATAAATGCCTTCACTTAAAATGGGTCGCCCAAAAGTAGACGTTCAAGCTACAATGGATGCATGAATGGTTTAATAAAAATACTCCCATGAAAAAGCAGAATGGAATGGTAGAAAGAAGTCATGCAAGGAGGGTGCAAGTTCAGTCAAAACCTTAGCTTCACCGTAAGCCTTCAGAGAAGTATGTGGTACAGATTATAGCTCAGAGTTTGAACTGACTTAAGACAAGATAATTGGGCCTTCATACTTCTATGTCAGTAGGCCTTTAGTTACTGGACAACCATAAGTACACATATTTTTAAGCTTTCCTTCCTTGCCTGCATATATAGTTGTACTAGATTGTTAGAGATACTGTAAAAAAATAATGCCATCGTCTATGTAGTTTTTGTTTTGTTTTGTTTTGTTTTGAGTCAGAGTTTCACTCTGTTACCCAGGCTGGAGTACAGGTGTACAGTCATGGCTCACTGAAGCTTCGACCTCCTGGGCTCAAGCAATGCTCCCATTGGGCCTCCCAAAGTGCTGAGATTATAGGTGTGAGCCACCATCCAGCCAGACTAGGTAGGTTAAACAACAGGAAATTATTTTCTCATATATAAGGAGGCTAGAATTCCAATATCAAGGTGTTGGCAGATTTGTTTTTTTCAGAGGCTTCTCTCCTTGCTTGAAGGTGGCCACCTTCTAGCTGTGTCCTCACAGGGTCAGTTCTTTATCTGTATGTTTCCTGTATCCTAATCTCTTCTTGTAAGGGAACTAGTCGTATGGATTAAGGATCATCCTACAGTCCTTATTTAACTGAATCACATCTTTAAAGGCCCTACCTCCAAGTGTAGTCACATTCTGAAGCACTGGGGTTTAGAAATTTAACAGATGTATATTTGACGAAGGGAACACATTTCAACATATAACACTGGTCAAAGCGGGTCCATTAGCCCTAAGATTATCCTCAAAAGAAAGTCATAAATGCTGGCCCTTAAAAACAAAAGTATGCATAACCTAGAGATAGTTACACAAAAACTGTGTAGGAATACTCATGTATTTGGTCAGAGATCGACAGTTATGTGTCTGCAACGCGGCAATACAATTCTAATGCTAATTATTCGGAGTTAAGATAGATTGCAGATGTTGAAGCCATATTACTATGAATTCTGCCCTCACTTCAAACACCAGTTGCAATTTCTGGAGTTCTAGACCATCTGCACTTCTGACCACCTCAGGGCCTCCCACTAGACCTTTAGGTTTGATAACTAGCTAGAATGATACAAAGAACTCACTAAAGCACTATACTTACGATCACAGTTTTATTATAAGGCATACAAATCAGGACCAGCCAAAAGAATAAATGTACAGTGTGAGGTGTGGAAGGGTCTCAAATGTAGAGTTTCTGTGTCTTCTGCCCACGGAATCAGGACTCATCACCCTACAGGCAGACTGATGTGTTCACCAACCAGGGAGCACATGCAAGCTATGGGTGTCCAGAGTTTTTATAGGGGTTTTATTACATAGGTATGTCTGGCTGAATTATTAGCCACATGACTGAGCTCAATCTCCATTGTCCCTCCTACCCTCAGAGGTTAGGAAGTCAGGCTGATGTCACTTGCGTCAGAGACCCAACCTTCTAATTACATGGTTGGTCTTTCCAGAATGGCCAGCCTCCTCATCTTGAAGCTATCGCGGCATCCCCACCCCAAGTCATCTTGTTAGCATGAAGTTGGGTATACTCCTGGAAGCCCACAAGGAATAAATGAATAATAATACTAACAGTAAGAAAATTCCAAAGACTTAAAACTTCCCTCCCCACAACTTGGAACAAAGATGAGACTTTTTTTTTGAATTATACAACAATATCCCAATATCATTTTTCTATCTGCTGCTGATCTCTTGCCAGGGCTCCCAATGGACCAAACAAATAGGAATCTAGATGAATGTAGTCTTGAGGAGACAACAGAGAGGCAGAGGACAAACATGCGTTTTTGTTTGCAGTTATCATATTTTTAAAGAAAGAAGATGAAGCTCCGCATAGAAGTCTTCTAGTAGCAATAAATAAAATGACTATAGAGGAGAAGAAAGAGATGATGCTTCCATTGATTGCCCAGGAGTTCTTTGATATATCATGTAGGTGATTCTTGTCCCCAGCTTTCAGATGATGAAACTCAGACCCAAAAATTTACACTGACTTTGACTTCAAAGATTCAGGTGCCATGAAGTCCACAATTTGTGTTCTGATGCAATTATTAATGTGAAACGCTTACTTTTGTAAACTCTAGGTACTGACATTATTGTGGCTACTCAGTTGTGCCTGTAGGACCACAAAGAGCCTAAAGAGAAAATTTCGAGTTTGTTGTGGTAGTTGTGATTTAAAAGTCTGAGGTATTTACTATTTATTTTCCTTTTTGTGACAGAGTCTCACTCTGTTACCCAGGCTAGAGTGCAGTGGTGTGATCTCGGCTCATTGCAACCTCCACCTCCTGGGTTCAAGTAATTCTCCTGCCTCAGCCTCCTGAGTAGCTGG